>CM061142.1:792680539-792903039 GCA_030789695.1 Scilla litardierei | reverse complement strand
GTCCAATATCTCTTATCCAATTTCTCTTGATAACATCCCTCTTTTATAATATAGATATCTCTTATCCAATTTCTCATGTCCAATATCTCTTATCCAATTTCTCTTGATAACAACCCTCTTTTATAATATAGATATCTCTTATCCAATTTCTCTTTTCCAATATTTCTTATCCAATTTCTCTTGATAACATCCCTCTTTTATAATATAGATATCTCTTATCCAATTTCTCTTGTCCAATATCTCTTATCCAATTTCTCTTGATAACATCCCTCTTTTATAATATAGATATCTCTTATGCAATTTCTCTTGTCCAATATCTCTTATCCAATTTCTCTTGATAACATCCCTCTTTTATAATATAGATATCTCTTATCCAATTTCTCTTGATAACATCCCTCTTTTATAATATAGATATCTCTTATCCAATTTCTCTTGTCCAATATCTCTTATCCAATTTCTCTTGATAACATCTCTCTTTTGTAATATAGATATCTCTTATCCAATTTCTCATGTCCAATATCTCTTATCCAATTTCTCTTGATAACATCCCTATTTTATAATATATATATATATATATATATATATATATATATATATATATATATATATATATATATGGAGGTGAGCTGACAGCGCATGAAATATTTCATGCGCTGTCAGCGATTTGGGAGGGTAAAAACAATGGTTTTAAAATTTTTTGCAGTAGTTAGATATACTTGTTAACTATCTCCCCACAAATTTTCAGGTCAATCCAACACCGTTTGAGCCTCCGTTCATCGATTTCAAAAACGTTGCGCAAAACTGTCCAGAATTCTAAACAGTTTTGCGCAATGTTTTTGAAATCGATGAACGGAGGCTCAAACGGTATTGGATTGACCTGAAAATTTGTGGGGACCTAGGTAACAAGTATATCTAACTACTGCAAAAAAATTTAAAGAAAATTTTTTTGCCCCCCCAAATCGCTGACAGCACAGGAAAACATTCATGTGCTGTCAGCTTAGGCCCATATTCCTCATATATATATATATATATATATATATATATATATATATATATATATATATATATATATATATATATATATATATATATACATATATATGCTATGTGTGTGTGGGAGGGGAGGGGGTGAGTAAATATAGATAATTTCATATATATAATTAATCCAAACACATCAAAGTTTGGATAGTGCAGTGCTGATCCAACAAAGTAATCAACAAATCTAGAATACAACAAAAAACTAGATCAAAATTAGATAGCCGTGCATGCATTAAGAAAGATATATTGGTTAAATACTACACTGGGATACAAATCAGAATATGAGCTTGTTGTGTATGATATTAGTCAAGACAGTTATACGAAGCATAAAGTTACGGCAACAACTACTGATACCAAGCCCAACCCCCTAATGCCAACTACTCTCAGCCTCTATTACCTCACATCAACCATACTAATCACCATCGTGACTTGGCAATGCCAGTCACTCACATCTCCCTCATTGCGGCCGCCACTGAGGTGGTGATCGACGAGGTACTAGAGGAGCAGAGGCAAACAGTGAAGAGGAGCTTTTCACCAACCCCAGCATGGACAGTGATGATTCTGAGGTGGGCGTTGAAATTCAGTCCCCTGTCATGAGTAAGAAAAGGGTTGGGTAGTAATAAGAACTTTGCGAAGATACTGCGAGGATGGGTTGGATCAGAAGGAAACAGTGTGGAGTACGGTTGCAGTTGTAGGTGCTGTATCAATAAGTTTGGGGTCAAAAAACCTAGTAGTTGGAGGACGTGGGTGGTGAGTGACATGGTAGTAGTGAAGTGGTTGTTGAAGTACTTAAGGGTCCTCAACCTGACGTTGTAAGGAAGAAGATGGAGCCTTAGGGCTAAGGATACAATAATCCATGGATACAATGCCGTCAAAAGAATGGGTGCGTTATGGGTTTTCATGGAAGATGTAGCCTGAGGAAGAACCAGGCAGAAAGTATGTCGTCTCGAGTCTCGCATCATCGCATCAGGTACCGTGAATAAGGTTCTAGCCCATCAACACATCAACAGTTGCGTCCTTGGCCATCCTACAGATCGACGTCATGGAACTATCTTGATTAACATACCAGTATCGTTGATGCTATAGCCGAGAAGGATGAAACCGTGTCGACGTTGGTAGAAATGGGTTTTCTTACTAAGGAGGCATCTGCAGCAATCGGCAGGTGCAGTATGTTACACAAAAATTGAAGGTCCATGGATTACTGTATCCTTAGCCGTAAGGCTCCACCTTCGTCCTCACATCGTCTGGTGGAGGAACCATTAGTAGTTCAGCAACCACAATACTACTACCATACCACTCCATATCCATCTCATCAACTACTAGCTGTTTTCAACCCCAAAATTATTGCTACTGCACCTACAACCTCAACCTTGCTGCACACTGTTTTCCTTCTGATCCAACTCATCGTCGCAATATCTTCGCAAAGTTCTTATTACTACCCAACCTTTTTCTTGCTCATGACAGGTGACCGAATTTCAACGTCCACCTCGGAATCATCATTGTACATGCTGGGATTGGTGAGAGAGCTCCTCTTCACTCTTTGCCTCTGCTCCTCTAGTACTTTGTCGATCACCACCTCAATAGCGGCCGCAATGAGGGAGAGGTGAGTGACTGGCATTGCCAAGTTGTGATGGTGATTAGTATGGCTGAGGTGAGGTAATAGAGGCTGAGAGTAGTAGTCGTATTAACCTGGCATCAGGGGGTTGAGCTTGGTATCAATAGTTGTTGTCGTAGCTTTATGCTTCGTACAACTGTCGTGGCTAATATCATACCCAACAAGCCCATATTCTGATTTGTATGCCAATGTAGTATTTAAGCAATATATCTTACTTAATGCAAGCATGGCTATCTAATTTTGATCTAGTTTTTTGTTGTATTATAGATTTGTTGATTACTTTGTTGGATCAGCACTGCACTACAAAGAACAGCAGTGCTGCGACCTAAGGATATCTGCTCTTTGAGTATGAATTCGTTTATCTCCCCATGGACTTCATGGATGATACCAGTCTACAACTTAATTATATCCAAACTTTGATGTGTTTGGAATAAATAAGATTAAGATATATATGGTATTATCTATCTTTACTCAACCCCTCCCCCCCCCACACACATATCATCTATATGATATATATATATATATATATATATATATATATATATATATATATATATATATATATATATATATATATATATAAAATCGTAAACCATATAGTCTAAACTCTACGTATATTTCAATTTAATCTAAAACCACATTTGCATTGCCCTCTTGAGAACTAATATTGAAAAGAAAAAGAAAAAGAAAAAAAAACAACAACAACAACAACAAAAGAGAAAAGAGGAAAAATCCTCAATAAACGATCCCATCTCACTTTCTTCCTTTCTTCTTTCTTCTTATTACCTTTGGAGCTATATAAAAATGGGGATGTGAATATTTTTTATGTCACCACGCTTATAGATAAGCTTGGGGGAGGGGATCCATTGATGTGTGAGAGAGTGACTACTTGACGTTGCACGACAACCTAGGCTAAGTAATATTCTATACTCGGTGAGATTATTTCTAGCTTTACGAAATCCAGAAATCTAAGCCTAGCGTTCATTTCATGAAATCCATACTTTTCTATTCTCTCTATTCTATTGTGTGATACTCTTATACTCCTGATAGAAAGCATTCAATTGAAAAGTGTGTGATCTGTGATTTGTATACCGCTTTAAATGATTCAGACGATGTTAATTTTAAAATTATTCCGTTTTTCATGATTATATCGTTGTTCGTGGGTTTTCCATTTCTATTTGCACTATTATACTATGATATCAAAATAAAATCTTTTGACATGAGTTTTTCATTCGGTGCATGCTATATGAGTAAGTGAAACCCCTGTCCTGAGAAAATGATCTAGTAGCTTACCTCTTCGCTTCTTTCTCTCTTCTTTATTTTCATTTCGTTTTCCATTCTTCTCCGTTTTTTCATTTTTTATTTTTCGCCATTTTCGTTTTCCAATTCCACCGGGTTCGCCATTTACTTATCTTCCTCGAGGACGAGTAAGAGGCAAGCTTGGGGGATTTTGATCACTCCTTATTTTACACCTTTTTTCCCGCATTTTTGCATGCCATTTAGATCGCCCAAATCACGTTTTTCACGATATATCGACGATATTGCGATGCTTTTCACGATTTGTTGTTTTTGTCGCATTTCAGATGATTTGGTGCGATTTGGAGTGATCTCGAGATGCGCTTACTCCAGAGGGTCACCGATGACCTCCCCGAGGGGTATTTTGCTGTTGGAGAGGAGCGGAAGAAGAACGGATGTCGCAGGAGCGACGAGGAGGCCAAAATAAGCAGATTGGGCATGTTTAGTGTCCCACTCGGCCGAGTGGAGGACCCACTCGGCCGACCAGCGAGACACCGCTCGGCCGACCAGATCAGACACGATTCCTATGTGCACTCGGCCGAGCGACGGAGACCACATCGGCCGAGTGAAGAGACCACGTCCGCCCGAGTGGCGCCCAGACGAAGCCCTTCAAAAATCTCCAAGTTTCTGTTTTTCGGCTGCCTGAGCTTCAGAAGACCCACTCGGCCGAGTGGAGAATCCCGTCCGCCCGAGTACAATGAAGCCATCGGCCGAGTGACGACAACTCACTCGGCCGAGCCGCCCCCGAAGTAGAGACCCCTGAAGGCCCCGACTTACTGGAAAATTACAGGGTTTCTCACTCGGCCGAGCGACTTTTGTCACTCGGCCGAGTGCGACGCGCTGCCTGTAGCGAAAATTGCGGAAAACAGGCTGCGCAGGGGTATTTTGGTCACAGTTTTTGGACGATTTTGAGGGGTATTTAACCCCTGTTTTTACCCTAGTTTTGGAGAGCTTCTCCTTAGATTTTTTGCAGCTTTTTAGATTAGCTTTTTAGTTTTATTCTTGAGATTGGAGAGGAGGCAAAGTTTGATTTTTGTTGGATTAATTGAAGAACTCCATTGGTTTGTCTTTCTCTTCCCCAAAAATTCTATTTTTATTGCATATCTCAATATTGTGATGAATTCTATTGCTTATTTCATTGATTATTTTTGTGATCTTGCTATGAATTGTGAGTAGTCGCCACGTCTTAGGGCGTGGGGATGAACCCTACAAGCCCAACTTCATATTTGTGATGAATTAGTAGAAATTTTGCTAGAATCGATATCTAGGGATTAGATTGGGATCAATTTACTACGGTTAGCTAGGAGTTCATACCGATCGGGATTTGCAAGAGATTGGATCCCGATTCGATAGGAAACCCTAGAAATCCGAATTGGGTTGGAATCGAATTTCCGTAGTATCGGTTTGCAAGAGATTGGACCGATACTAGGGTCTCCGGTTGCAATTCCGTGCCAATACCCGTTTGCAAGAGATTGGACGGGTAGGAACTATCCCAATCTAGATCGCGAGCCGAGTTTGCAAGAGATTGGGCTCGGTGCGCGATTGGACGATGATGTTGACCCTAATGCTAGTTTTCCTAGGCTAGGGTTTGCAAGAGATTGGACCCAAACCTAGGATAGCTATAGACCGGCAACAGCGCGAGAGCGTGAGCTTGGTTCTACATTCAGTTGCAACTAGTCCATCCAAAATCTCAATCTAGCAATTTTGAAACCAACGAACCACATTTATGAGATACGGTGAGTAGCGGGGATTCCCCATTCCCTAGACGTTCTTTATTTGATTCGATATTTCCGCACTTTGTCTGACGATTGTGACAGGATCGCCAAAGGCAAATCTTTCTTCTTGAATAGCCAGGGTGATTGGAACACGCACGGTCATTCGTCCTCCCTGTGTTCGATATCCCGCTCGCTGCTACACCGTGCACTTGCGGTAAAACTACAACCGTTCTTTAGGGTTACGTCCCGGAGCGATCATGACTCCTTCACTCGGCCGAGTGGGACACAAAAAATGCCCAGATTGCTTATTTTGGCCTCCTCGTCGCTCCTGCGACGTCCGTTCTTCTTCCGCTCCTCTCCAACAGCAAAATACCCCTCGGGGAGGTCGTCGGTGACCGTCTGGAGTAAGCGCATCTCGAGATCACTCCAAATCGCGCCAAATCACCTGAAATGCGACAAAAACAACAAATCGTGAAAAGCATCGCAATATCGTCGATATATCGTGAAAAACATGATTTGGGCGATCTAAATGGCATGCAAACATGCGATAAAAAAAGTGTAAAATAAGGAGTGATCAAAATCCCCCAAGCTTGCCTCTTACTCGTCCTCGAGGAAGATAAGTAAAAGGCGAACCCGGTGGATTCGGAAAACGAAAACGGCGAAGAAAAATGAAGAATGAAAAATGGAGAAGAATGAAAAACGAAATAAAAATAAAGAAGAAAGAAAGAAGCGAAGAGGTAGGCTGCTAGATCATTTTCTCAGGACGTGGGTTCCGCTCACTCATATAGCATGCACTGAACGAAAGACACATGTCAGAGAATTTTATTTTGACATCATAGTATAATAGTGCAAATAGAAATAGAAAACCCACGAACAACAATATAATCATGAAAAACGGAATAATTCTATAATTAACATCGTCTGAATAATTTAAAGCGGTATACAAATCACAGATCACACACTTTTCAATTGAATGCTTTCTATCAGGAGTATAAGAGTATCACACTATAGAATAGAGAGAATAGAAAAGTATGGATTTCATGAAATGATTGCTAGGCTTAGATTTCTGGATTTCGTAAAGCTAGAAATAATCTCACCGAGTATAGAATATTACTTAGCCTAGGTTGTCGTGCAACGTCAAGTAGTCACTCTCTCACACATCAATGGATCCCCTCCCCCAAGCTTATCCATAAGCGTGGTGGCATAAAAAAAATATTTACATCCCCATTCTTATAAAGCTCCAAAAGCAATGAAAAGAGAAGAGAAAGAAAGAAAGTGAGATGTGATCTTTTATTGAGGATTTTTCCTCTTTTCTTTTTCTCTTTTTTTTATTAATGCAAAAGCATATATACACAACGATCTCAACTCAAAGAGAGATAATGATATACAGGAATATTTTCTCTTTTTTTTTCTTTTTCTTTTTTTTTCTGAATAAGAAATTCGGAGCTAGGAATTAATAGCGGGGGAATGCCATATAATAGAATCGCTAAGGGGAGATTCGCCAATGATTTTAAAAGTAGAGAAATGATGTTCAAGATTTGTGGAGAAAGAAATAAATATATCACTCGGTTCACTCTATAAGACATGCACGACAACTTCAGCAGGGTAATCTAATCTACTCAGTTTCGATCGCAAAAAAAGCTAACTAATCCAAATTTATCATAGCTAACATCATTCAATCATCCTGAAGTGAAATGTACAGTTCATGCATATAGAAGCGATATAGGAAAAGAAATCGGTACTCCAGACATAGGCATTCAATGCGTGAATCTTGGTGTGTTTTCTGTGATAGCATACATATGAATATTCAGACTCAGCTAATAATAAAATTTCATCCATTTTCATGTGAAAAAAGTGTGGGTTACTATCTCTAGATGCAAGGCAAGTCATAGCATATGATATCAGATATAAAATCTAAGACATGACAAATATAGCATGCAAATAGAGTAAGCTAACTCCACGTCATCATCATCACAGAAAAGTCATCTCTAGCGTGAGATGAAAAAGAAAGAAATAAAGATAAAGGGAAAATAGAACTATTTACAATGCGGCATACAGAGAAATAAGAAAAACGTGGTGCATGGCAAAATAAAAGAAAAATGATGAAAATAAGTGCAAAAGCGAAAAGAGGTGTGAAAAAACTAAAAAAAAATAAAGGTGGCAAATCGAAAAAGATCGTGAGAACTCACTCCCCCAAGCTAAATGGCACAGTGTCCTCAATGTGCAAAGTGTGGCACACCGAGAGACAAGTAAAGTGAGGGGCAAGTGAGGATGCATGCATGATGAAAAATGAAAATAAGAAGGAAAAAAAATAAATAAAGAAATGAAAAATATGATGCGGACATGATGCATGCACAGATAGGAGTGATACAGAGATAAAGATGGGGCACCAAAAACTCTCCCTCTCTCCCAAAATCGATATATAAGGATATGATCTGAATGAGAAACCCAAAATAAGTGAGGGGAGGGGGGTGGACAAAACTGCAACAGGACCCAGCAGAAACGGGCAGCACAACGGCAGGAATAATCGATGGCATCAAGGGTGCCTAAGAAGGTGGTGCTGCGCCGTCTCCGTCCTGAGGCGGAAGTGGTGGTGGTGGCTGGACAGGCCGCTGAGCGGGTGTAGGTGTGGAAGTGGTAGCAGGTCGAGTGTGTGTGGAAGTGTGGGCGGGAACCTGCTGGGTGGGTGTGGGTACGCGGGGGAGACGCTCCAGGACCTGGGTAAGACAGTAGTGAATCTGGGGGATCAGGTCAAAGCGGCCAGCCAGCGCAGAGACGGTGGAGGACAGAGTCCTAAGGTCGCCTCTGAGGCCACTCACCACCCCCTCTAGAGCACGAATGCTCTGAAGTACAGTGTCGGGGGGAGGTGGTGCAGAGGGACGCACCGGTCGGGGCTGTGCAGGGCGTGGCTGGCGTACTCGAGTCGCGTATTGACGGGCTCAGCGGGGAAGGGAACGAAAGGTGCTGCGCTCGCAAATGTGGGCCTGGCCTCAGTGTGAGGCCGGGGCACCGGCTGGTGAGAAGTGGAGGCAGCAACAGCGAAAGAAGAGTGCAAAAGTGGCAGCGAGGCGGCCAGAGAGGTCAGTGGCACAGAAGTGTGGACAGACGCCACGACACTCTCGGAAAAAACAGCAGGGGTGGAGACAGAGGTGACTACCGCTGGGGTGGAAGTGTGTGGTCCAAAAGGCGCAACCCCAGCGGAGATCATGCTAGCCATGGTCTCCACGACCGCGACAAACGAGGGCTCTCCACTCTCAACAAAGGTAGGTGGGCGCTCGGGGAGTGCGGAGCAAAGAGGCTCTACAGACAGAGGGCCGGTGGTGGTGGTGACAGCCTCGGAAGTGGTGGGGGTGGGCTCAGCTAAGGTTCTCCCGACACCGACAGAGGTGTCAGGAGCAGCGGAAATATCTGGGGTAGGCTGAGGGGCTACGGGGTCGACAGGGGCAGCAGGCTCGGTAGGTGCAACAGGGTCTGCGGGGGCAGCGTGGGCAGCGCGGGCCTGCTCGGCCTCCTCGGCCTCGAGCACGTAAGCAGCGGGGATGAGAACATCCATCGCAGGGAGCCAGTCAACGTGGGCTGGTGCAATCTGAGTCCGAGCTGGGCTCGGAAGAATCATGTAATCGGCACCGTAAGGGCCGTGCAACCAGACCCAGTGACGCTCACCGTGCGGACGAAGCATCTTCATCCGGGCCATAACATCGATCGACAAAGAAGTGGGGCCCGGTGCTCGTCGCAAGTCGTCAGGGAAGTCCTCGCCGGTCATAAGGGCAAGCAAGGTGATCAGGCCGCCGCAACATATCGGTGAGCGAGCGCCCACCGATACAATGATGCGGTCCAAAAACCAAGCCGCGACATCAATCACGACGGCGGGGACCAGCTCATCGCCATCCCTAGATAGAGCTCTGGGACGTGTCATCGCGTAGAGCATGTAGAGCTCTGGCGTAGACATCGTGCCCGGCTCATATCTGGCCAAAAAGGTCGTCGCCATAAGGCGCTGAGCAATGCGGAGGCAGGGATGGACAATGGTCGAGGCCTTGGCCCTACTAGGGTCAAAGGCAGCGTGAAGACCCGTAATCCGGGCCCAGAAGGCACCGGCGTCGAAGGAAGGTGGGGGGATATGGGTGGGGCCGTAACCGCGATCGGCTCCGGGGACAGCGGGCCACGAGAAGAATGCTCTCATCATATCGAGAGTGACCTGGCACTCCTGGTCCATGAACCGAAACGAGCATCCCTCGTCGGTCCGGGCGATCGAACTAAGAATCTCAAGTGTCGGGCGGGTGAATGTGTCCGCCGACACCTGGAAGAAATCTCGTCAGCCCACGTTGTCGTACAACGTGAGCATCCCCTCTAGTACCCCCAGGCGTCCTAGGTCGGCAAGGTGTGCAAACCTGGAGGGTACGATCGAGCGCTGGGAGATACGCTCGAAGACGGCGCGGTGTGCGTCGTCTCGGAACGTAATCCCGAGCGGCCCGACCAGTGGAGCCGGAGGTGGTGGCTGTGGAGCGGCGGGGAGTGGCTGTGCGGGGTGTGCGGGCTGTGTGGGCGCTGCAGGCTGTGCGGGGTGTGCGGGGCCTGCAGGCTGTGCTGGGTGGATGGGGTGTGTGGGAGAAGGAGGAGGAGAGTCCTCCAACTCGTGGGAGGGGCCGGCATCATCCGACCGCTTCCGCTTAGCGGAAGCTCTCTTCGACCGCGGCCGTGTCCGGGGCGGCATATCGGCCCCGAGCGCGCGCCGAAAAGTATAAAAAGTGCGGCGTGTGCAAAAGAATGGAAGGAGTATACCCAGAAACGCTGCGAGTGCAAGATAATGGAAGCGTGCGAAGTCAGCGCCTCCGCGAAGCCCGAATCAGTCCCTAGAAGCTCCCCTGGGCTCCCCTAAGCTCCCAAAAACAACCTGCGCATGAAGTGGAGATATCAGCGGGTGATATTCAAAATGTATGGAGCATTAGGGGTATAATAGATAGATATGGAAATTGATTAGGGTTTGGGGTTCGTTTAATACATGGATCCTCGAAAAACACACAAAAAGAGGAAAAAATAGGCGAAATAGGCGATACCGGAGGTGGCCGGAGACACGGCCGCCGGCGGCGACTAAGGCTAGGCACGGGCGGTGCTCGGCCGACGGTGGCTGGCCGAGCGGCGGCGCGGCGGTGGTCGACCGGGCGAGTGAGGGCGCGAGCGAGCGAGGGTCGGGCGAGGGAGCTGAGGGGTCGCGGGTTTTGGGAATTTTTGCGTGCCCCCCTCGGCCCCTTATATAATAAAAGTTACGACTCGGCCGAGTGACTATGTCACTCGGTCGAGTGGGATCAATGGAAGTATCCTCCTCGTTTACGCTTCGGCCGAGTGGCTTTGCCAGCCTCGGCCGAGTGGAGTAAGTCCATTCGGCTTAGTGGCCCAAGCTACTCGGCAAGACTCGCCCTAGGAGCGTATCCGTTTTACTCGGCCGAGTGAAAATATATACTCGGCCGAGTAGCTTTTATACTGAAATCAGGAAAATAAACAGAGAGTTGTGTACAACAGACTTCCCTCGTTCGTGAGCGGCTCGGCCGGACGAACTTGTGTACTCGGCCGAGTGACTAGTATACTCGGCCGAGTGAGCCTTGTGTTCTGCTGTTTGTCTTCGTTTGGGCTCTAAACTCCGTCTTTCATCCTCCAGTCGATTTCATCTTACTCCTAAGCATCGAGCGTCTTCCTGGGGCGCTCCTCGTCGTCTCGTTCATCCTCCTCATTATGGATTTACCTATCTCCTCTCCTGTCAAGAAAAATAGGACCCGTTATCACAAAATTTTTGGGCGAACGACTCAAAACACTAAAAATTTCTAAAACAAAAATAAAGAAAAAGTGAAAATAAAGCGATAACCGTCGGGTTTCCTCCCGACAAGCGCTCGTTTAAGGTCGTGAGCTCGACCCCCTATGATTTTCAATTATTGCGGGATGTTTGGTGCATATGAGATGCACCCATCAAACTTTCCGGGGAGAACGCTTGGATTCGGAAGTTGCGGTGGCGTGTTCTCCCTCGGTGGTCTCTCGTCTCGATTAGTGTTGGGGGAGGCTCCCCCAAGCTAGCATTTGCTCCGGTCAACGGCTTCACCGGTGACGCCGATTTTTGTAGCGGCGGAGCTTTCTTCGGAGACTTTTGTTTCGAGAGCTTGCAGAGCTCTCGAATCCTTGCGACATCAGCGTCGCCTTCATCATTTTCAGCGGAGAGGTCGGGGGAATCGTCTATCTTCTCATCTTGGCCTAAATCCGGGCCTTCATCAAAATCCTCATCGAAAAGAGCGCCAATCGAGTGGGGGATCGCCTCTTCTATCACCTCATCAAGGAGGTCCAGGTAGTCAAGTTCCTCGTGGTAAGGCATGTGTTTCATAGCCTTAGGAATGTGAAGCTCCTCCTCGATGTTGCCTACATTCAAAGTTAGGGTACCTTCTCGCACGTCGACAATCACTCCGGCGGTGGCGAGGAACGGGCGTCCAAGTATCAACGAAGTATCTCCCTCCTCCTTAACGTCCATGATCACGAAGTCACATGGCAAGCATATTCCTCCCGGGACTTGTAGCGGGATGTCTTCGGCTATCCCTACCGGCCTTGTTATTCGCCCATCGGCCAATTGTATCCGCATGTCGGTAGGTTTCAACTTCGTCCCGGTGTTTAGCCTTAAGAACATGGAGAGAGGCATGAGGCTCACACTAGCCCCTAGATCTACCAACGCCTTTTGAAGAGGGACGCCGCCCAAGGTGCAAGGAATCCGGAAACTCCCCGGGTCTTTAAATTTGGCCGGCTCCTTCTCTCTCTTGGTGAACCAATAGCCCTCCTCGGCTAGCATAATCTTCTCCTTCCTCTTTCTCCCCGAAATCAAGTCCTTTAAGAATTTAGCATATGTGGGGATCTCCACAATGGCGTCGAGGAAGGGAATGTTAAGGCTAACTCCTCTAAGATACTCGAGAAACTTTGCTAGCCTTTTCTCCATTTTCGCTCTAGCAAGCCTTTGGGGAAATGGGACCGGTGGCATGAAGCGCCTTTCCTCAATCAATTGCTCCGCTCTAGATTTCTCCTTTTCTTGTGGCTCTTTCTCCTTATCATCTTCAACTACCGGCTCAATTGGCTCCAAGCTTTCCTCCACGGGCTCCTCGGTAGGAATCATAGCGGGGGTGGTATCCTTCCCGCCTCTAGTAGTAACGGCAACTACGGCATTGATGTGGCCGGTGTTGCCCCGTGGGTTTTGCTCGGGTTGCGCCGGCAATCGTTGAGTGTTCCGATTGAGCAACGCCAATTGCTCCGATATTTGAGCCACAACGGTATTAAGGGAGTCTTGCCCCGCCTTCAAGGTAGCATTGACCTTATTTTGCTCGACCATAAACGCCTCCACTCTAGCTTCGAAGTCGGATCGTTGTTGAGCTTGTGGAGGGTTTTGATTTTGATTCATCCACCCTTGGTTGTATCCGGGCGGCCTATATGGTGGAACTTGTTGCTTCGGTTGGAAATTTTGTTGTGGAGGCCCCCTCGGCGGATAGTGTTGTTGTTGGGGTGGTGGTGGTCGAGCTTGTTGTGGCGGGTTCAAAGCTCCTTCATTGTTGGCGTAAGAGAATCCGGGATGATTTCTTGTGGCCGGATTGGCCCAATATCCTTGTTTCCCCGCGACATATTGTACTTGCTCCAAGGATCCTTCTCCTTGCTCTCCTCCCACATACATGGCTTGAGATTGGTCTTGCCAATCACACATTTGGTTCGTTGGAGCGGAGGTGGAAGGGGTTCCTTGGGGCTCCGTGATGAACTTCTCCAGTCTCTCCACTACCTTATGGAGAGAATCAAACTTGCTTGTAAGCTCCGCTACGGCCTTCGTCTCATAGATACTAGTTGGCTTTAAGGAGGATGTGGAGTGTCCTCGCTCATCGCCCCATTGTTGGTTGTTTGAGGCCATCTCCTCAATTAGGGCCGTAGCTTCCTCGGGAGTCTTTGACAAGATAGCACCATTCGCCGCGGCATCAATAATTTGTTTGGTCCCCGGTTGGAGACCGTTGTAGAAGCTATGAACTAGCTCCCAATCTTCAATGCTATGATGCAGGCATTGATGCTGCAAATCCTTAAAACGCTCCCAAGCCTCATAGAGCGTCTCCTGGGGTCCTTGCTTGAAGGACATGAGAGCGCTCCAGATCTTCACCGTCTTGGATGGCGGATAGAACTTGTCAATGAATGCACTTGCCAACTCGTCCCAAGAGGTGAAGACTCCGTCAGCCTGCGTCCTCAACCAATAGAGTGCCTTGTCCTTTAGCGTGAAGGGGAAGAGACGCAGTCTGATGGCATCGATGGAGACCCCCGGCATCTGAAATGTGGCGCACTTCGACAAGAATAATTGGATGTGGTAGTGAGGATTTTCATGGGCATTCCCATGAAATGGATCCTGCTGCATCAGAACCACTAGTCCAGTCTTTAGCTCGAAGTTCTTGTCAGCCGCCAACTCCGGCACGGCAATGGATGAGGTCGTAGAAGAGGTCTTAGGCCGAAGCCTATCTTGAATAGAAATTATCCTCGCCATCCTTGCCGCTAATTGGTTCGCAGTTTCCGGGTTGGTCATAAACCGCCCTTCCGGATTTTGTCTCCTTTCCGCTCTAAGTCTCCGCGCGATACGTTCGATCTCGGGATCAAATAATATAGCTTCAGGGTCCGCCGTAGATCTCGTGTACATGCACAGGGAAAACAGAGTTTCAAAGAAATGATTAGTACCGTGGAAGGGTTAGGTCAAAATGAAGGAATGGAAATAATAATAATAATAATAATAATAAAAAGGAATAGCTAGGGTGGTAAGATCAAACGCAATTGCCTCCCCGGCAACGGCGCCAAAAACTTGATCGCTCCGGGACGTAACCCAAAAGAACGGTTGTAGTTTTACCGCAAGTGCACGGTGTAGCAGCGAGCGGGTTATCGAACACAGGGAGGACGAATGACCGTGCTTGTTCCGATCAACCTGGCTATTTCAAAAAGAGAGAGATTTGCCTTTGGCGATCCTGTCACAATCGTCAGACAAATTACGGAAATATCAAATCAAATAAAGAACGTCTAGGGAATGGGGAATTCCCGCTACTCACCGTATTTCGTAAAAGTGGTTCATTGGTATCAAAGTTGCTAGAATAAGATTTTGGATGAACTAGTTGCAACTGAATGTAGAACCAAGCTCACGCTCTCTCGCTGTTGCCGGTCTATAGCTATCCTAGGCTCGGGTCCAATCTCTTGCAAACCCTAGCCTAGAGAAGCTAGCATTAGGATCAACATCATCGTTCAATCGCGCACCGAGCCCAATCTCTTGCAAACTCGGCCCGCGACCTAGTTTGGGATAGTTCCTACCCGTCCAATCTCTTGCAAACGGGTATTGGCGCGGAATTGGAACCGGAAACCCTAGTATCGGTCCAATCTCTTGCAAACCGATACTACGGAAATTCGATTCCAACCCAATTCGGATTTCTAGGGTTTCCTATCGAATTGGGATCCAATCTCTTGCAAATCCCAATCGATGTGAATTCCTAGCCATCCGTAGTAAATTGATCCCAATCTAATCCCTAGTAGCAATTCTAGCAAAATTCCTAACAATTCATCACAATTATGAAATAGGGCTTGTAGGGTTCATCCCCACGCCCCAAGACGTGACGACTACTCACAATTCATAGCAAGATCACAAGAATAATCAATGAAATAAGCAATAGAATTCATCACAATATTGAGATATGCAATAAAAATAGAATTTTTAGAGAAGAGAAAAGCAAACCAATGGAGTTCTTCAATTAATCCAACAAAAATCCACTTTTGTCTCCTCTTCAATCACAAGAATAAAACTAAAAAGCTAATCTAAAAAGCTGCAAAAAATCTAAGAGAGAGGCTCTCCAAACTAGGGTAAAAACAGGGGTTAAATAGCCCCCAAAATCGTCCAAAAACTGTGACCAAAATACCCCTGCGCAGTCTGTTTTCCGCAATTTTCGCTACAGGCAGCGCGTCGCACTCGACCGAGTGACAAAAGTCGCTCGGCCGAGTGAAAACCCTGTAATTTTCCAGTAAGTATCGATCTTCAGGGGTCTTCACTTCGGGGGCTGGTCGGCCGAGTGAGTTGTCGTCACTCGGCCGATGGCTTCATGGTACTCGGGCGGACGGAATTATCCACTCGGCCGAGTGGGTCTTCTGAAGTTCAGGCAGCCGAAAAACAGTAACATGGCGATTTTTGAAGGGCTTCGTCTGGGCGCCACTCAGGCGGACGGGGTCTCGTCACTCGGCCGATGTGGTCTCCGTCGCTCGGCCGAGTGCACGTATGAATCGTGTCTGATCTGGTCGGCCGAGCGGTGTCTCGCTGGTCGGCCGAGTGACTCCTTCACTCGGCCGAGTGGGACACAAAAAATGCCCAGATTGCTTATTTTGGCCTCCTCGTCGCTCCTGCGACGTCCGTTCTTCTTCCGCTCCTCTCCAACAGCAAAATACCCCTCGGGGAGGTCGTCGGTGACCGTCTGGAGTAAGCGCATCTCGAGATCACTCCAAATCGCGCCAAATCACCTGAAATGCGACAAAAACAACAAATCGTGAAAAGCATCGCAATATCGTCGATATATCGTGAAAAACATGATTTGGGCGATCTAAATGGCATGCAAACATGCGGTAAAAAAAGTGTAAAATAAGGAGTGATCAGTTGTTGTGCGCACCGACTGTTTTACTCTGCGCGCATACCACTTATTTACAAGTTTGCCATTTAAAAACAATAGCAGCATCTCCCAACGGTGAGTCGGGCCTCGCTCGTGCGCGCGCATTCTCTCTTTGCGCTCTTTCCCTCTCCATGATATATCGGCGAGATGGGGGCGACGATGAGTTTGGCGAGGCGGGGCGGCGATGTAGAAGGTGGGGCATCGAGGCATGGAGGAATTCAGTGAGGCGGCGAGGCGAGGCAGCGAGGCGAGGCATCGAGTTCAAGTCTTCTTCTTCCTTTTCTTCTTTTTCCTTTCTGACACTTCTTCGTCTAATTCTTCAATTTTGGACAATCTATGTTATCGTTTTCAAGCGAAAACCATATGGTTTCGACCAAAAACATGAAACAATAGTGGTTTCGGTCTCGGCTACCTCCAAAACCGAAACGAAACGGTCGAAACCCTAGGGTTTTGGCCGATACCTAAAACAATGCCCACAGGGGCCTTACAGTGCAGGACATGGCCTACTGGAGCCCTGTAGGGCCACTGCATACCCTGGTTGGCCTGCAGGGCCACTGTAGTGCCCTAGCATGCCCCGTGAGGGTTCTTGGTTTGCTTTTTGGGGCCGCGGCCCCCTTGTGGTGGTCGTCTAAGGTGGGAGGCCCCTCCTTTGTCCATATCTAAGTTGTCGATCTCGTTTTCCTTTCTTTTCACCAAAGTTGGAGCCTTTTGTGCTGGAACTGAGTTGATGTTTTCGCTGGGGTTCAAATCTGAAACCGGATCGTCTTTGGGATAGATTTTCTCCTCCAAAGGAATGATCTTTTCCTTACACTCGTTAAATGGCACCGCCTTTGGCTCCAGATCTGAGCCGTTGTCTCCGTTCCTTTTTAGATCCGGTTTTTGTGGTCTCCTTCAGAGGGTTGAAGATCTCATCCTACATTTGCTCCACTATGTCTTGCATCTTCTCCACCCACACTTGATGTCATTCCACCTTCAAAGGTTTCACTTTTTCCGATGCAGTCACTGTTACTATGTATCGTAGCACTTTGATACCATTTTGATATGATTCGGATCTGAATTTGTAATTAGAATATGATATTTAGTGAATTTTGGAATGAAAGATTGGATTTTTTAGAGGAAATGTGATATTTTTAGGACCATGAAGAGGGATCTGGGAGGAATGTTAAATTTTTATTAATAATAAGCTGAAAATAAAAGAGGATAAAAAAGATGGGGTTTTCCAATAGAAACTCGCTCTCCTAGTTTTAGATTCGAGATCAAAGCCTAAATCTCCCAAGACTAGCTTTTACTTCGAAGGAAAACCCTAAACATACAAGATCTATGGTTTCTTTATCAAAACTCAACATGTCGCTCTCTTTGATCTGCTCCTTTATTTATAATAAGGCTCCTATTAAGCTGTCGTCCCTAAATTACCATAATTGATAATACCAATGACCTAGGGTTTTAATCCAAAATTACAAATTTGCACCTAGACCCCCAAGATAAAAAAATGCATCCGTGCCCAAAAATTATAAATCTGCCATTATGGCCATAAACCCTAATCTAACTGTTGTGTGTTTGGCATGTATTGTGTATGTCTTTTAGAATTGCCGCATGTTGATGTAATATGGCCATGTCTGCGAAATGGGGTTGTGAATTACATTGTACAATTATGGGATAGTGAAAGTAAGATCAAAATTTGATAACATCAATATATTAGACATTAAATGTATGCTTATTCGAGGAGAAGATGTACAATTAAACAAATTAGGGTGAAGATAGTGATAGATCTGCACTTTTGGACCATTAGGGGCGTTTTTGTAAATTTCAGATTATTAGGGACTTTTCTGCTAATCTGTAATTTTCTGGATTTTCTCTTTATAAGAGCCAGGGCAGGCTAGGGAGATGGCATGCTTGATTATTGAATTGTTCTTGAGGTAATTCTTAGGAGAGTGCGGATATCCCTGCTTATTGGCGTCTTGGGAGGGTGGTTGCCCTTTAATTGTAGCCAAAGTTACTTCTTTTCTAGGTCTTTTCTTCAATAAAAGTTCAGATTTGCTTTATTCCTATCAATTGGTATCAGAACGACGATCTTGGTATCCGCAGAGGCGGCTACTGATTGAAGCTTTGGAGGAAAGATTCGATGGCGAAATTAAAGATCTGAAGAAGTCCATGGAGGATCTCAGATCTGAGGTTAACGCGTCGATAAAAGGGCTTGAGGCGCGAATGGATGCAAAATTTGAAACCTTCAAGTAAATCATGATGCAACAATTTGCGGATCTAAAGGCGACAACTTCGGCGAAAATTTCAGATCTGGATGAAAATTCAGATCTAGGGCAAACAACGATCGCTTTGGCGAAAAAGAAAGAGACGGAAGAAGAGTTCAAAAGAGGCCATCTATCTGACGCGGAGGAAGGATTCGACGGAGCAGAAGATCACACGGATCAGAGAAACCCCAAACGTCATGGGGTTTCGCGACGCACTGCAGGGCCAGCAGAGTCTTGTAGTGGGCCTGCACGGCCCGCAAGCCTCTGCAGGCCCACTGCAGGCCAGTCCAGGGCTGATGCAGGCCCATGCAGGCCCCTGCAGTGGGCCTGCAGCCCTCCTGCAGGCCCCTGCTACAGCCCTCCTGTAGGCCCCTGCATGGCCTGTAGTGGGCCTGCAGCCCAGTGTAGGGGCCCTGCAGGAGGGCTGCAGCCCACTGCAGTGGGCCTGCAGCCCTCATGCAAGCACCTGCAGGGCCTGCAGTGGGCCTGCACGTCCTTATTGTGCGTGTGCATAATTACCAGTGTTCTGAACGGTTCATGCAGGCCCGCCGAAGAGGCCTTGAGCCTCGTAAGGATGACCCAGGACCTAGGACATGCAGGGAGCCCGTCGAGACTTCGATGACAAATTTGGGCTTCTTCCGAGGCATGAGGATGCGTGGAGGAGGTCTCAGGACTTCATAGACCTCGGTATGCGGCAACGAGGTGACGACACAGAGTACTTACAGCATACGAGGAATTTCACACCGATTATGACAAAGATCTTGGCTTTGAGGAGAATGTTGATGACTATGCTCGGAGTGAGCATGATTGAGGGGCAATGTCGATAGAGGAGACAGCCCTAGGAGGGGCTATGTGAGGCGTAGGGAGGTATGACACGATAATTATTACACTCCCCCGACTATCGACAGACACGAGGACGAGTGGACAAGGAGCAGTTTGGGGCTGAAGGCAGAGTGAGAAAACTGAAAAGACCGTTGTTTGATGGGGGTGATCCTTGTGGCTGAATCTATCGAGCGGAGAGATTCTTTACGGAGGCACGTCAGACGGAGAGGCAGAAACTGGAGGTGGCTGGCGTTTGTTTCAATAGAGAGGCACTATCTTGGTTGTAGTGGAGGGAGTAGAGACGACCTATACGTTCGTGGGCGGAGCTGAAGAACTGCTTAATTGGGAGATATCGAGATGCACATGAAGGAAATTTACAGGAAGGAGATGCTTGGAGTGGCTCCACTTTTTGCGGTCCGTCAGCGAAAGGAGGACCCCAACGACTCACTTGGAGCAACACCGTTCATGTATTTCATGCACCACCTTAAGGACAATGTGGTTTTTCAGGGGCAGAGTAATGATAGATTTGCACTTTTGCCCCATTAGGGACATTTTTGTAAATTTCAGATTATTAGGGGCTTTTCTGCAAATCTGTAATTTTTTGGATTTTCTCTTTATAAGAGCTAGGGCCGGCTAGGGAGAGGGCATGATTGATTATATTGTTCTTGAGGGAATTCTCAGCGACTTATAATCTAAATCCAAATATCACTTATAACCCTAAAACTTGTTAGGAATGTTCTTTATCATGCTTATGTTACAAATCATATACCTAATGACTAAGACGGACTTATACACATCATCACATAGCACATATAATAAAAGGAATTGTTGCAGGAAATCATTACATGCACTGCTCTCATATGCCTGATAACCTCAACTCTGCTAGATTAAGGCCCACCCAGGACCAAAAAAATGCACTCTCCTCCTTCAGATTCCTCATATCCTCCATGACCTAAGTCAAGGTGATGTGTCCATACTTTACATCATTTTCATATCATGTTACCATTGCATTGCACGTCATTTTCACGTCCAAATCCCACTTTTTACTGCGATTTTGGTATTTCTGACGTTATTTCGAGTTTCGTAGTATATTTTGAGTTTTCAGGGATTTTGAAGCGATTTGGACCCCCACCTGGGTATGGACACATCCGACGTACTCATGAGCTTGTTGGCAGGGCTCCAGAGGAGTTTGCCGTGTTCTCGGAGCTGTTGGAGGAGAGAAGGAAGAGAAGAAAGAGAGAGAGAAGCCCATGTTGCTGCAGATGAGTTTCCCAAAAAATGCTCGGCCCGAGCAGCTTGCTTGTCGGCCCGAGACGTGTCATTTTGCAGAAGAAACAGATACGGTTTGATCCAGACCGAGCAGCTCATCTGCTCGGTCGGATAGCCCCATATTTCACTGCTCGAGCAGCGCCCGAGCCCCAGACCGAGCCGATCCTACCTGGCCCGAGTAGGGACTACTCGGTCCGGATAGGTCGACTTCCAGATCTCTAAGAAACCGAGCTGCTTGCCTACGCGGGCCGGATTTCTGACCGAGCAGCTGATGCTCGGACCGAGCAGCATACTCGGTCGGCACTTCCCAGGGCATTTTTGGAAATATTTTGAACGCGCGATGCGCGCTATCTTTGCAGCAGCTGAAGCTTGCGATTGCGGGCTCGGCTGGGGGGAGTGAGTTCAGGTTTTTTTTTGGATTTTTGCAGAGGAGCTTTGGGCGATTTTTGGTAGAAATATTTTGGGGATTAATTCTTGTAGCGAATTTTGGATCGTTAATTGAAGATTATTTCTTTCTGTTCTTTTCTGGATCTGTTCTTCGTTCATTCTCGCTGTAAGCTATTTCTAGTCCTAATTTCTTTATTGCTAAAATGTTTTTCTCTGGGATATTGATATTTTTATGCGCTCCTATCATCATGAGTTAGTAGATCCATTCTAGGGTTGATGGGTGAACCCTAGGATTTTAGGGGAAAATGTAGATCTGGATCCCCGTGTTGAATTGGGGATTTAGGGTTGTATTTCGGTAGATCCTACCGAATACGCAAATAACCCATACTGAGATCATGCCCACGGTCGGTGGAATTGATGTGCTTAAGGGGTATCTAGGGATTCAAATAGGGAAATCGATGGATCCAATCAAGGCACGTGACAATTCCCGGCTCGCGCCTTGAGGGGATCCATCGATGAACTATACCGCTACGTTGAAGGCTACCGCCATTGCGTCAACGAGAGCCACCGAAATACCCCACAATTCTAACCCACGAGAGTGGTACGAATTAGGGGATTAATTCCTTAACCCTAATGCAACGTGAGGAACCTATCTAACATCAACCCCCGATGATCCTAGCGGTGATCCCTAAAGCCCTAGTTCCTTTTTATTATAGTACACAACAACAACAATCAACCCAAATCTTTCACTCCGACCGCTACCTTACTTCTAGATTTAGAAATAGACTGAGATTACCACAGACACTATCACCGTCCCTGTGGGATTCGACTATCTTTTATACTATAACTCGACACCATCCGCTTGCGGATTGAACCCAAAATCGTAGCCTAGGAGCCATATCACGCCTGGCGATAGTGACACCGCCAGGTGGATCCTAGGTGTAGATCACGGGTGCATCAAGTTTTTGGCACCGTTGTCGGGGACGGCAATAGTGATCTTATCTCAGTTTGTTTTTATCTTTGTGAAGTTTGCTAGCATTCCTACCACTTCTCACCTTACCATCAATTATTATTCTTTTTATTATTATTGCGGTGCTACTGATGGTGTTTTTCTGAGCTTTGTTGGTGCATGAACACCTGTCACAAGGGGACTTCTAGAGAGTTATTGTTCGATCCTGAGATCGAAAAGACAGCCCTGGCTTTAAGAGCCTCTAGCAGAAGTTCATCTCCATCTGCTCAGATGGGAGAGAATCCTCCTCCTCCTCCACGCACTGGGTCCATCAGGGACCATATGAAACCGACCTTTGGGAACAACTCCTCGATTCTGAGACCGCAGCTGACGGCGACAACCTTCGAGATTAAGATGGGGTTGATAAATCTGATGCAGCAGGATCCCTTCCACGGGCATCCTCATGAGAATCCCAACCATCACATCGACTCCTTCTTGGCCAAGTGCGATACTTTCAAGGCGAAGGATGTCAGTGATGATGCGGTGAAGCTGCGACTCTTCCCTTTCACCTTGAGGGACAAAGCCTCCTATTGGCTCCAGGCTCATCCTCCCAATCACTTCACCACATGGGAGAAGCTCGCGCTTGCTTTTGTGGATAAATTTTATCCACCCTCAAAGACGGTCCGGATCCGTGGGGCCATATCCAATTTCAAGCAGCTCCCGTAGGAGTCGCTTTACGAGGCTTGGGAGATGTCCAAGGACCTCCAACACCAGTGCCCACACCACGGAATCCAGCCTTGGGATTTGGTTCAGAGCTTCTACAACAGGCTCCAGCCAAGCACCAAGATGATTATTGATGCTGCGGTGCAGGGCGCCCTATTGGATAAGTCTCATGAGGAGGCTATAGATCTGTTGGAGCACATGGCAGCCAACACCCAACAGTGGACCGATGAGCGGACTGTTGTGACCCGGACTCCCGAGGTCAAGGTCGCCACCCACTTGGATTCTCACATTGAGACCTTGTGCAAGCAAGTGGCCCGGATCGAGCAACGCCTGGACTCCATCCCAGCAGCCCCCAACACTTCATATCATCCCGGGGAAGAATATGTGGATCCCGGATATATTTCCATTGAAGGTCATTACGAGGGTGCTGAGACATCCGAGTCTGTTCAATACGTCCAGGGAGAGGGACGGAACCAGTGGCAGCATCCTGCTGCTAGGAATCACCCAGGTTTCTCATATTCAAACCCAAGCGGAGGGCTGCAACCTCCGTAGTTTCAGAGACCACCTCCCCCTTAGCAGCAGCAGCAGCAGCAGCAGAGCCAGCAACAAGGCGGCTTTAGGCCAGCTGGGCCCTATAGGCCGTCGGGATATCAGTACAACCGGCCACCTCAGCAAAATTTTGTGCCGGCTCCTCCAAAGTCGAATCTTGAATCTACGTTGGAGACCTTTATGAGCGGCCATATTCAGTTCAATCAGGATACGTCGAACCAATTTAAGAGTATCAACTCTTCGCTCGACGAACTGAGAGGGCAGATGTCTCAGTTGCTGAAGAATCAAGGGAGATTACCCTCCCAGCCGGAAACCAACCCCAGAGCTCAAGTAAACGCCGTGGTTTCAGTGACCACGCGAGGAGGATGGGTGACCGACCCAGTTATGGTTCCGGTGTTTAGCAAGGAGAAGGCTCCCACTGAAGAAGCTGCTGATGACAGTACCAGAGTTGAGGCCACTGAAGGGCCTATTACTATTAAAGAGAAGACGGATACACCTCCCGTCATGCCTGCTACTACGCCACCGCCCGTCGAGGCATCTAAGGGCAAAGCCTCCAGACCTCCTCCTCCATATCCTCAGAGGCTTGCCCAAGCCAAATTGGAGAAGAAGTACTCCAAGTTTATGGAGTTACTGAAACGGATTCAACTGAATATCCCATTTATTGATGCCATCACCGAGATCCCAATGTATGCAAAGTTTCTGAAGGATCTCATTACGGGAAAGAGGAAGCTGGAAGAGATCAAGCTGTTGGAGGATTCTATCTCCATTATCAAAAATGACCTCCCCCGGAAGCTACCGGATCCGGGGAGCTTCACCATACCATGTTCCATCGGCGGCATGCCAATCAGCAAAGTGCTAATTGACTTGGGGGCTAGCATCAGCCTCATGCCCCTATCCATCTTCAGAAGACTCTTGACAGGAAGCGAGCTGGAATCGACGAGCATGTCTATTCAGCTCGTTGATCACTCCATCACCTATCCGGTCGGAATAGCGAGGGACGTCATCCTCCAGATACCTCCAGAACTATGCGTCCCAGTCGATTTTGTCATCATGGACATGCCGGAGGGAGGAAGCTCTCAACTTATACTCGGCCGCCCCTTCATGGCGACGGCCGGAGTTCTTATAGACGTCCGGGAAGGGACCCTTTCCCTTAATGTGGGGAACATTGAAGCTGAGTTCCAACTACAAAGGCAGATGAAGGGGAGAGCTTATGAAGAAGGGGCCAGCTATCTAGAGCTTCTTGAAGAGGAAGCGATTGAAGACTTTTCTGCTAAAGGGTTCATGAAGGACCCGGTTAAAGCAAGCATCGACGACGACGGCGACCCAACCTACAACAAAGCGGCCGCCGCGTACATCCAGGTATTGGATGAGGAGTTTCAACGCCGCTCAACAAATCGTCAAGCATGAGAGGCCACATCTTACAAGGAGGAGAGTGTTGGAGTAAGCGAAATTCAAACGCCGTCGAATTGCACTGCCTCGAAGAGTGACGCACGGCCACCGCGTGCACCAAATGAACATTGATATATCAAAGGGAGTCGAGCTCACGACTGAAAACGAGCACTTATTGGGAGGCAACCCAATTACGTAGATTTTAAAATTTCTTTCCTATTTTCTTATTTTTCTATTTCTATTTCGTATTGTTAGGAAAAATCGAAAAAATCATAAAAATTTGACGAGTTTGTGTTTTGTGTAGGAAGGAAAATTGGGGGTATGCATATGGACATTATAAATGGAAGGAAGCCGAAGGAAATTGAAGAATTGAGAAAGAAAACAAGGGAAAAGAGGAGAAAAAGAGACACATGTGTTGAATATTGGACTCCCCGGATTTGGTTTTGATGATGAGCAAACATAAATAATCCATGAACTAACAATTTGTGAGCGCAGTATTGGAGATCGTCGCCAATTTCACGTGAACATTCAAAGCGACATCTCAACACTTTCCAAAGCTCATATTCATGCCTAAAGCTTCGTTGAAGCTCTTGCGACGCTTTGGAAAATATGAAGATTCAATCGAAGCTATCGAAGACCGTTTATTAAGGTTTTATTTATAGTCTTTTAGCTTCGATATATAGAATGTTAAGCCTTGAGTATATCTTACGTCTATATCTTCATTACGCTCATTTCGTAGCTCTAGGATCCTTGCACAAGTTCATTCTAACTTCCTCGAAGCGTCGCGCTTCGATTCGGACTTTGTTGTGCATGTTAGTTGGTACAAGAACAAGTACTGACCGACTAGATGGTGATCTAGTCGGTCGGCAACTGTTCTTGGACCGACTAGTTTGATTCCTTAATTTCTTGGACTTTACTGTTTACAGTTAGTCGGTCTACGTTGACTCACCGACCGACTAGTTTGTGAACTAGTCGGTCAGTGATGCTTCTTTGACCGACTAGTTGTGACTTACTGTTCACTCTAAAATTCTCCTAAGCTACTGTTTACCGTTAGTCGGTCTAAGAACGTTTGATGACCGACTAGTTGACAATCTAGTCGGTCAACTTTTGTTCTTGGACCGACTAAGTCAACTTGCCTTCAGACTATGTTGTTTTGCCTCTTAGTCGGTCTACGTTCATTGGATGACCGACTAGTTGTGAAACTAGTCGGTCAGACAGTGTTCTTGGACCGACTAGTTTTCTAGGTCTGAAATTCTATCTCTTCTCAGATCTGCTCTTAGTCGGTCCATGCTTTGTGACTGACCGACTAGTTGATGAACTAGTCGGTCAGTGAGTGTTCTTTGACCGACTAATTCTCACAGATTTCTTTCCGTTGGAGATTGACCTAACTTGTTTTTATGGGACCCTATAAATACGAACCTAGGTCATTTCTATCTTCAACAGAGCTGCCATTAAGAGATTCATTGAGTTCTAAAGAGATAGCCATTCTCCCTCAAATCTAAAGCTCTCTTCCTCACAAGAAACTCATTCTCTCTCATTTCTAGATCTAGAGAGAAGCTTGTTCTTGGTGAGCTCTTCAAGCTATTGCTTGATCCAAGTCTCCAACTCTTCCCTAGGCACCCATTGCTGCTCATTTCCTTGGTGCTAGGGCTTGGTGACTCCATCTTCCTCAAATCCTTCATTCCACCTATTGGGTAAGAAAAACTCAAGGTATAGGATTTTGTGGTAAGCTTGTTTATTTCATATTAAACTCTTTAATATTGCTTTGTGATTCTCTCGGTTGTGAGAGAAGGTTGTGATCCCGGGTTGTGGGATTCACGTTTGCTATTGCATGTATGATTTGATCTTGTGAAGGTTTTTCACAAGATATTCATAGTGGAAATCTTGAGTTAGGGTTTCTAACTCAAGTATCCGGAAGGGATCCGGGTGGTTGGGACGTAGGATCACCGGGAACAAGTCGGGGAGACTTGGGTGGATCCGAACCCATTAACATCGTTTGTTAGCATTGTTAATTTCATTGTTGTCATTCAATTTAAGCTTCCGCAAATTGACTTGGTAGTTGTGTGCAATTTAATTTGGAATTATACGCCTTATTATTTTAAAGTACTATTCACCCCCCCCCCCTCTAGTACTTGTGCAGTAGCTGGTAGGGCATTACATTTGGTATCAGAGCCAGATACTCAGCTATGTCTGCCAACGACAACAAGACCGTGCCTCCACCTTCCAACTACGACACCTTCAGGAACCGTGAAGGAGCGTCATCGGTGATGGAAGGACATTCCTCTACAAGGCCTCCATTCTTCAACGGTACCAACTACGGGTACTGGAAATATCGGATGGAAACCTTCCTCCGAAGTGCATCTTTATGGAGGACTACAATGAAGGAGTACAACGAGCCCGAAGAAGAAGATTTTGAGAAATGGACTACCGCGGAGGTCGCCGCGGAGGTAAGCAATGCCAAGGCAATGAACGCCTTGCAATGCGCATTGGAGCCCGAGGACTTCAATAAGATATGCACATGTAAGAGTGCATATCAAATTTGGAACTCTCTCCTCATACTACATGAAGGGACGAGTCGGGTAAGAGACTCTAAACTCGTTGTCGTAACCAAAGATTACGAAATGTTTCATATGCAACAGGGCGAGAAGATGAAAGAATATTACGCTCGCTTCGTTGACATAATAAACGAGTTAGAGGCCCTCGGCAAGATCTACACTCAAAAGGAGAAGTGCTTAAAGCTTATTGAAGGACTTCCCTCTTCTTGGGAAAAACGTACCTTCACCATCGAGGAAGGTAATGACATGAACAAATATACCGTAGTTCAACTAATGGGTACTTTGATGTCATACGAGGTACGCAAAGATAGCAAGGTGAAGCTACAAGAAAAGATGAAGTCATATTTGAACCTAGATGCGCCTAAGAAAAAGGCGATTGCATTCAAGGCGGCTTCATCCACATCTTCCGATGATGAAGACTCGGAAAACGAGTTGGACTTGGAGTCCATGGCACTCATGGCCAAGAAGTTCAACCGTTTCTTCCGGAAAGGTAACTTCAAGACCAAAGGTAAATTTGGTTCTTCTAACACCTCTTCCTCTCCTTTGTGTTTCAAGTGCAATAAGCCAGGACACATGAAAGCGGAGTGTCCTCTCAACAAACAAAAGGAGAAGTGGAAGGCGCCAAAATTCGATAAGTCCAAGAAATACAAAAAGGGGTACAAGAAAGGACTTGTCGGAGCAACATTCACCGACTCCGAGGATTCCTCAAGCGGAGAGTCGGATGATGAGAAAGTGGAGCAAGCACATATGTGCTTCATGGCAAGAGAGGAGAACGATCAAGGATCCTCCTCTTCCGATGATAGTAATGACGAAAGCGATGAGGTAACGATGGATGATCTTAGAAATGCTAACTCTCAACTTTGGTCAAAATACACTAAGTTAGTAAATAGATATACTAAGGTAAAAGATGACCTAGCTAGCATTCAAACATCGCCTAAGAATATCATCACCAACAACGACACCGTTGTTGAAGAGTTAAGAAATGAGATTGTGAATCTCAAATCTAAACTTGAACATGTTAGCATTGAGGATGCGGAAGAACATGAGATAGCGGATTTAACTTCTCAAAACTCGACTTTGAGTATTGAGAACGAGAATCTTAAATCTCGTGTTTATGTGCTCACATCGCAAATATCCGCTTTGGATACTTCTTTGCGTTCTCTCAAAGAGAAATATGAGGACACATTGGGCCGAATCAACAAATTCAACAAGGGTAAGGGCCATTTGGATAATATCCTAAAAGATTTACTTCCGGCCAAACACCACATTGGCTTGGGGTATATGATGGGAAATTCATCCAAGTCGGTCACTACTTTTGTTAGGCCAACTTCCGAAGCCTCAACGAGTGGGAGCAAACACTCTATTGGTAGTTCATCTACCAATGGTGCTTCCACCTCGTCCACACCCTCTTTCGGAAAGAAACCCACTTTGGGTGGACCTCCAAAGAAGGGGCATGCCTACATGTACACTAATAACATGCCACGTAGGAACACACGTCCTACTCCACCATCTCACACATATGATGATTTTTATGCAACACATTCTCGGGCACGTGCACACCAAGTGAGACACACTCACGCACGTGTTCCCACACATGCATATGTACACCCACCTCATCATATGAATAATTCTCGTCGTGCACCATTCCATCATGTCCCGTATGCCTATCCACAACATGCATCACGTAGAAATCAACGTAGCATGCATGCACCCAATAGGATGATGGCTCCCAAAATATTCACTATTTGGAGCCCAAAGGACACAAGCATGGACGAAAAACAAATGTACATGAATGCTTATTTTTCGGATGTTGTGCATAGTAAGAATTATGTGGGGAAGTCTAAGTCCACCTGGACTTGGCTTCCAAAGGTCTAATCCCTTGGACCCAATGACCTTGGGTACCATGATATGAAAGTGTCTATCTTTAGGTACTCAAGGAAAAGAAAAAGAAAAGGAGCATCAAATTTAAATTTAGCTCCAAAGGGAATTGGATACTCGATAGCGGGTGCTCCAAACACATGACGGGTGACGCTCGTTTGCTCTCCGGAGTGGTTCCCATTGCGAATGGAAACCGCGTCGTATTTGGAGGCAACGAGAGCGGAACCATCATAGGTGTTGGTAAAGTCGGTAACCCTTCTAAACCATTAATTAGTGATGTTTATCTTGTTAGTGGTTTAAATCATAATCTTATTTCAATAAGTCAACTTTGTGACAAAGGTTACAAAGTTAGCTTTGCGAAAGGATTGTGTCATATTTTAAGAAAGGATAATGAAAAATTATTATTTTCCGGAACTCGTCGTAAAGACATTTATATTTTGGATCTTCCTAAGTCATATGAACAATGTCTCGTTGCCAACACAAGTGAACAACACTTATGGCATCGACGCTTTGGACATGTGAACTTTGGAACACTATATAAGCTTTCAAAATTGAATTCTATTAAAGGTTTTCCGAAGCTTGTTTTTGAAAAGAAAAGTTTTTGTGATTGTTGTCAACGCGGCAAGCTTCCTAAATCTTCATTTAAACCTAAGAAAAGCATCTCTACTAAACGGCCACTAGAGCTATTACATCTAGATTTATTTGGGCCAACTAGAGTAGCTTCCTTAGGAAATGCAAGGTATGGACTTGTCATCGTAGATGACTATTCAAGATTTACTTGGGTATTTTCATTGTGTAATAAAAATGAAGCTTTTGAAAACTTCACAATTTTTGTTAAGAAAGTACAAAATCTCTTAGGAACCACCATTGTCACTATTCGTAGTGATCATGGAGGTGAATTTGAGAATGAGTCTTTTGAGACATTTTGTGATGAAGTTCGTATTACTCACACCTTCTCTTTCCCTCGTGCACCTCCTCAAAATGGTGTAGTTGAGAGAAAGAATAGGACGCTAGTGGAGTGTGCTCGCACTATGCTTGATGATAGCCAACTTGGCCATCAATTTTGGGCGGAAGCGGTACACACCGCTTGCTATGTGTTTAATAGAATACTTTTGAGGCCCGGCACTAAACAAACTTGTTATGAATTGTTGTTTGGTAGGTTGCCTCAAGTTAAACATTTTCGTGTTTTTGGTTCGAAATGTTTTATTAAGAACACATATTGTAGTTTGGACAAATTCGATCCGAGATCCGATGAGGGGATTTTTGTTGGATATTCTACACGTAGCAAAGCCTACCGGATATTCAACAAACGAACCTCAACGATCGAGGAATCGCTTCATGTCTCATTTAATGAAGGATTTATTCCAACTAGAATTTCAAATGATAATGATTCTATGGATGTTTTATGTGATTCGTTTGAAAATTCTAAGTCTAATGATTCTATTGATTCTATTGAGACTAACCCAACTAATGAAGTTGTTGAGAATGTTCCAAGTGATCAAGGTATTCCCAAACGGCTTCATTCGGTTCGTGACCATCCCCATGAGCAAGTCATTGGCAATATCTATGATAGTGTCAAGACGAGATCGCAAGTTCACCACTTCGCAAATTGTGCCTTTGCCTCATCGATAGAGCCAAAGAATATTAATGAAGCATGCGAAGATAGCGCTTGGATCTTAGCCATGGAGGAGGAGCTCATTCAATTCGAGAGGAATGAAGTTTGGGAGCTTGTTCCATTGCCATCGAAGAACCACACCGTCATAGGGACAAAGTGGATCTTCAAGAACAAAACCGACGAAAACCAAGTCGTCGTCCGGAACAAAGCTCGGTTAGTAGCTCAAGGCTATCGTCAAGAGGAAGGTATCGATTTCGAAGAATCTTTCGCTCCGGTAGCTAGATTAGAATCAATTAGATTACTTTTGTCTTTTGCATGCCATAAGAATTTTAAATTATTTCAAATGGATGTTAAAAGTGCATTTTTAAACGGAGATGTCGTTGAGGAAGTTTACGTTTCTCAACCTCCGGGCTTCGTAAATGAAAAATTTCCAAATCACGTTTTTAAACTAAAGAAAGCTCTTTATGGTTTGAGACAAGCTCCTCGAGCTTGGTATGATCGCCTAAAGAATTTTCTTTTGGATTTGAATTTTAAAATGGGCGAAGCCGATTCAACACTTTTTATTAAGCATGCGAATAATGATATTTTATTAGTTCAAATTTATGTTGATGATATCATTTTCGATGCTACTAACTTCGCTCTTTGCGAAAAGTTTTCTAATGTGATGAAGGAACAATTTGAGATGAGCCACATGGGCGAACTCAAATATTTCTTAGGTCTCCAAATTCGCCAAATGAACGATGCAATCTTCATCCACCAAACGAAGTACACGGTGGAGTTGCTAAAGCGATTTGGAATGGAGAATGCCTCCGGGAAAAGACTCCAATGAGCACGACTACGCATCTTGACAAGGATACGGGCGGTAAGGATGTAGACATTCGTCTATATCGAGGTATGATAGGTAGTTTGCTTTATCTTACCGCAAGTAGGCCCGATATTATGTTTGCCGTATGTATATGTGCTCGTTATCAGTCTCAACCTAAGGAGTCTCACTTAGTAGCGGTAAAGCGTATTTTTCGCTATCTAAGTTACACATTAGATTTTGGATTACTTTATCCGAGATCTAGCACATATGAGTTAGTCTCATATAGTGACGCTGATTATGCGGGATGCAAATCCGACAGGAAAAGTACTAGTGGCACTTGCCATTTTCTAGGAAATTCTCTTGTCTCTTGGTTTTCCAAGAAGCAAAATTCGGTATCACTTTCAACCACCGAGGCGGAATATATTGCCGCCGGTGCCGCGTGTGCCCAGGTTCTTTGGATGAGACACACATTGAAGGATTTTGGTATTCATTGTGATACTAGCCCTATCATGGTGGATAACCAAAGTGCTATTTGTCTTTCAAAGAATCCGGTGCACCATTCCCGATCGAAACACATAGATGTCCGACACCATTTCTTAGATGATCATGTTGCTAAAAAGGACATCATTTTAGTGTAAGTTGAAACCCAAAAGCAAATCGCCGATATTTTCACGAAACCCCTAAAGGAGGACTCCTTTGTGCGGTTGCGTCGAGAATTGGGGATTATGGGTGAATCCGAGATATAGGATTCATATTTAAATTCAATCATCTTGCATGCTAATATATTTCGCGATATTTCATTCATGCTAGATTAATTGAATTTTTGGGAATTTTATGTGATTTATTCGAATTTATTGCTCGAATTCGTATTTCAATGTCGTACTTAAGATTTCGACGTTTTATGGGGTAATTTAGATGACTAATGAGTGAGTTAGGATGTTTCATCCAAGTGGTTTGTGAAGAGAAATCAAATTTCTATTTTTGGACTCTTCTAGTCGGTTTCCGTTCACTTGTCAACCGACTAGATGCTCATCTAGTCGGTCAGCAAATGAACTCAGACCGACTAGATCAAGCAAATATCCATCTCCTATCATTTTCTTTCGTTAGTCGGTCATAGTACACTTTCCGACCGACTAGATTGAAAACTAGTCGGTCAGTAAGTATACTGCGACCGACTAAATCTAGCCCTAAAAATCACTCTGAGCTACTGTTTCGACTTAGTCGGTTCAAGCTCATTGACCGACCGACTAGATCGTAATCTAGTCGGTCAGTGCTTGAACTGTGACCGACTAAGTGGGTTAGGGCAGTTGAGTCTTTTCGTCTTCCAACCGACTTATACTCATTTTTCATCCGACTAATTTCATTTTTAGTCGGTTTCCTCTCAGCTCAAACTCGAAAACCCCAAAACCCCGATTGAACCCTCCTTCAAAATCCGTCGTCTCCGGCCAAATCTCCGGCCATCCCCGCCGTCCGCCGCCGTCGACTCCACCTCCTAGGTATCTCCCTCCCTCTCCTAGGTCAATTTCTTGCCCTAGGGTTTGTTTTCTCCTCCTAGGTTTTCTAGGGTTTCGAAATTTCTCCTCTAGGGTTTGTGTGTTCGACTTCATTTGGTGTTCTAGGGTTTTGTGCTAGCTTCTAGGTTTTGTGCTTAGGGTTGTTGATCCTCCGTGATTTCTTGCTTGTGCTCGTAGTGCTATGGCTAAGACTCGCATTCCGATCGCCTCTTCCGGGGCCTCTCCTATGACCGTAGGGCCTTCCGACCCTAGGAATCCCCCGAAGCCTAAGCGTCGTGCCAAGTCTACCCAAGCCTCTCCTTCGTCGCCCCCTCTTAAGAAGCCTAGGACTGCCATAGTTAAACCCCGTAAATCCAAGACCAAAAAGCCTATTCTTCACACTCCGGCTACTCCTCCCGATTCCGATACTGATTTTATCCCAGAGGATGAGCCTACTAGGGAACCTACCCCACCTCCGAAGACCCGTAAGGCCAAGGGTAAAGCTCCTATGCCAGTTGGCGGTGTAGACATATCGTTGTGCCGCGATGACCCTCAGTGTCTCGCCGCGTACAACCGTATAGAACACTGTCCACTGTTGTTGGAGCATTACGTTCAGTTCTCTGATTTTCTCGGCCTTGCTGATCTTCTCTCTTATAGTGGCCTTCTAGACTATCTCCGATACGACCCCAAGGCCAATCCCAAACCGTACCCTCGCCTCGTGAAATTGTTCTATGCCAACCGTATTCGAGGCCAGTACGACGCCAGCCACTCCATTGAGACGACTGTCTTGGGAACTCCTATAGTTCTCACGGCAGAAATCTTGGGGGAGATCCTTGGTTGTGCGTCGTGTGGTCTTCTCCCCTCGGACATTTCCGTAGACGACATTTCTTCCTTGGATCAGTCTATTCTTTCTGAGATTTTCCAGGTTATCCCCTCCGCATTCATTGGTGTTCCATCGAAATCTTTTAAGCCGAATGCGTGGGTTCTTAACCTGATTTTGAAGTCATGTCTCCTCCCTAAGTATGGATCCTCTTCACTCCCCTCTCAGCCGTTTTTGAAGCTCATATACGCTCTTTTCTTGGGGTGCGAGATAAATTGGGCTCGCGTGATACTCGATAAGATGGATTCTTTCGAGTGTATACGCAAGACCAATAAGTCTGCGCACATTCCATACCCTTGCTTGTTGACTCTCGTATTCCGTCATTTTCGAGTTCTCCCTCCTGACGATGAGCGTCCTTTGGGTACGCCTCTGAACGCGACGGCCGTGAAGAAATCTCTAGCGGCTCTTCGTCACGTGCAGAGGTCTACCGCATCTGCTTCCCAGTCTACTCCGTCAGCTGCTGCAGCCTCGTCTTCCCCTGCTACATTGGACGATGTCGTACGCCTACTTCGTCAGCACGACTCCCGTTTGGCTCGTACTGAGGAGGTAGTCTGTCGTATGGCTCGTATGATGGGGATTGAGCTTCCTCCTTCGGTGTCTGAGGCCGAGGAGATGGACGATGAGGAGCTTGACGAGCTTGCTACTTCTTTTGCCCGTGGCGATGAGGCCACTGCTGCTGCTGCTGCTGGTACTACCACTTCTGCTCCTGGAGTTGGCACCTCTTCCGGTGTTCCAGAGCCATCTGCTGCAGCTCTTCAGTCTTCTGAGCCTGCTGTAGACCCTGTTGCTGAGCCTGCTGATATTCCTGCTGACACATCTGCTGTCGAGACCCATGCTGCTGTAGAGCCTGTTCCTGAGATCTCGACTCCTGCCCCGACGATTCCATCTGTTGAGACACCTCTTCTCACTGCAGATCCTGAGTCCACTCCGTCGACTGGACCCACGGACGCTGCAGATCCAGCCTCCTCCTCGTGATCGTTGTTCCGAGGACTCTCCATATACGCTTTGGATGATATATCTTAGTGAGAGTGTTTTGGGTTAGGATGGGGTTGAGAGATGCTTTGATGTATTTTTTTTGTGCTTTCTGGTTGTCGGTGTTGGATTTTATGATATGACGATGTTGATGATGATGATGTACTTTTTGTTGTTTATATAGATGATGTGTCTCACTTCATATGATGTACCTCATATATTTGATGTGATATCTTTTTGGATGTACTCATGTTGTCTATATATATATATATATATATATATATATATATGTTCATCATCGTTCACTTTGTCTTTTATTCGTCGTGCAAATTTTAATATTCGTTGAATATATTTGAAATGTGATTTCGTCGCTCGACGCATAAAAACTTGGTTAAATGGATTTAAATTCTGTAATTTTATAGAATTGTTTTCCATGCACAAAATTAACCAAGAATATTGAATATTGAAGAGTATGTTTCTTTATTCAAGAAATGAATAATGATTTGGTGTTTTTGATGATTTTGATTTTTTTTGATAATGGACATTTTGGCACACCTTGTTTTGATTTCCACAATTTTTCCCTTGGTGTCAAGTTGGTCCATTGCCTTTGTCTACGACTCCCGATGTTGGATTTTACATTTCCTAATTGTTGTCGTTGTATGCCCCCCATTTTTGGGATAATGCCAAAGGGGGAGAGATAATGATAATAAAATAGCGCAAATGAAAATTTAAATCATTTTCCAAGAATCTAGTTTGATATGTTAGATTCAGGGGGAGTTAAGATACATATAAGGATTTTCAAAATCCGATATTTCAAAAATCAATTCATTTTATTTATCTTACTCGTCTGCTTGATGCAATTCATTTATATTCATGTTGGAATTAACGTGTCATCAATGCAGGGGGAGTAAGTATTTTACATTTGAATTATTATCTTTGATTATTATTTATGTTGGTTTGTCATCACCAAAAAGGGGGAGAATGTTGAATATTGGACTCCCCGGATTTGGTTTTGATGATGAGCAAACATAAATAATCCATGAACTAACAATTTGTGAGCGCAGTATTGGAGATCGTCGCCAATTTCACGTGAACATTCAAAGCGACATCTCAACACTTTCCAAAGCTCATATTCATGCCTAAAGCTTCGTTGAAGCTCTTGCGACGCTTTGGAAAATATGAAGATTCAATCGAAGCTATCGAAGACCGTTTATTAAGGTTTTATTTATAGTCTTTTAGCTTCGATATATAGAATGTTAAGCCTTGAGTATATCTTACGTCTATATCTTCATTACGCTCATTTCGTAGCTCTAGGATCCTTGCACAAGTTCATTCTAACTTCCTCGAAGCGTCGCGCTTCGATTCGGACTTTGTTGTGCATGTTAGTTGGTACAAGAACAAGTACTGACCGACTAGATGGTGATCTAGTCGGTCGGCAACTGTTCTTGGACCGACTAGTTTGATTCCGTAATTTCTTGGACTTTACTGTTTACAGTTAGTCGGTCTACGTTGACTCACCGACCGACTAGTTTGTGAACTAGTCGGTCAGTGATGCTTCTTTGACCGACTAGTTGTGACTTACTGTTCACTCTAAAATTCTCCTAAGCTACTGTTTACCGTTAGTCGGTCTAAGAACGTTTGATGACCGACTAGTTGACAATCTAGTCGGTCAACTTTTGTTCTTGGACCGACTAAGTCAACTTGCCTTCAGACTATGTTGTTTTGCCTCTTAGTCGGTCTACGTTCATTGGATGACCGACTAGTTGTGAAACTAGTCGGTCAGACAGTGTTCTTGGACCGACTAGTTTTCTAGGTCTGAAATTCTATCTCTTCTCAGATCTGCTCTTAGTCGGTCCATGCTTTGTGACTGACCGACTAGTTGATGAACTAGTCGGTCAGTGAGTGTTCTTTGACCGACTAATTCTCACAGATTTCTTTCCGTTGGAGATTGACCTAACTTGTTTTTATGGGACCCTATAAATACGAACCTAGGTCATTTCTATCTTCAACAGAGCTGCCATTAAGAGATTCATTGAGTTCTAAAGAGATAGCCATTCTCCCTCAAATCTAAAGCTCTCTTCCTCACAAGAAACCCATTCTCTCTCATTTCTAGATCTAGAGAGAAGCTTGTTCTTGGTGAGCTCTTCAAGCTATTGCTTGATCCAAGTCTCCAACTCTTCCCTAGGCACCCATTGCTGCTCATTTCCTTGGTGCTAGGGCTTGGTGACTCCATCTTCCTCAAATCCTTCATTCCACCTATTGGGTAAGAAAAACTCAAGGTATAGGATTTTGTGGTAAGCTTGTTTATTTCATATTAAACTCTTTAATATTGCTTTGTGATTCTCTCGGTTGTGAGAGAAGGTTGTGATCCCGGGTTGTGGGATTCACGTTTGCTATTGCATGTATGATTTGATCTTGTGAAGGTTTTTCACAAGATATTCATAGTGGAAATCTTGAGTTAGGGTTTCAAACTCAAGTATCCGGAAGGGATCCGGGTGGTTGGGACGTAGGATCACCAGGAACAAGTCGGGGAGACTTGGGTGGATCCGAACCCATTAACATCGTTTGTTAGCATTGTTAATTTCATTGTTGTCATTCAATTTAAGCTTCCGCAAATTGACTTGGTAGTTGTGTGCAATTTAATTTGGAATTATACGCCTTATTATTTTAAAGTACTATTCACCCCCCTCTAGTACTTGTGCAGTAGCTGGTAGGGCATTACAACATGAAATCCAGACCAAGCAGCCCAACTGCTCGGTCGCGTCAATCAGATACGGATACATAAGCTCGGCCCGCGTAGGGTACTGCTCGGTCCGAGCCAAAATTGACGCTGACCGAGCAGACATATACTCGATCGAGTCGTACAGTGAGGAGATTTGGAAGAAAAACGTCACTCTGTCGACTTGGACAGAACACTATTGGCTCAGCCCGAGCAGGACATGACGCGTACCGAGCATCCTATCTGCTCGATCGAGTCATGCATGGAAGAAATTTGGGAGAAAAATGTCACTCTGTCGACCCGGACAGAATAAGATTGGCTCGGCACGAGCAGCATACGACTCGGAGAGAGTATTTCTTTCAAAAAATTTACATTGAACGTGTCGAGCAGCCTAGCTGCTCGGACCGAGTTGAGTCGTTTTACTTAAATCTCTCTTTGCGTTGACACGGACCAAGCATCCTATCTGCTCGGACCGAGTCGGGTAGGATCCAGCGACATATTATCGCTGTTAAAAACTTTTTTCTTCTCATTTTCTTTTACCCGAATCTTTTTACCCCCGATAATACACCCCCCGAGCTCCTAACCCTCACCTGACTTGTTCATCTTCCCCCGACGTCTCTGCCTGCTCCGCCATCGCGTTCGCTGGCCCCGCCGTCGCCGCCTCACCCCGGTCAGTCGGCCTCCCCTCTCTCCCCTTTTCTCTCTCTATCTCCCCCATCTCCCTCTCCTTCGCCCCCCATCCACCCATACATCGGCGGCCACCGTCGACGGTGCCACCGCCGTTGACAGCGCCGCCACCCACTCAGCATAAACACCCCCCTCTCTCTCCGATTCCCCCCTTTTTTCAGCTCTCCCCGTCGCTCCCCCCGCTCCCTCCATTCTGTCGACAGCGTCGTCGATGGTGCCACCACCGCCGACGACGCCGACCATCACCACCCCCCCCCCCCCGTTAAACCCCCCTTTGCCATTGCCTTAACCCCCCCACCCAATTCGCAACGATGGCCGAACCCCCCCGACCCACTTCGTCCGCTAGGGCACTGAACGAGCAGCAAAGCTGCTCGTTCAAAACCCCTCTCAATCTGTGCTCTAGGGCACAGACCGAGCACCTAGGTGCTCGGTCTCTCACCCACCCCGAGTCGTGCCCTATGGCACAGACTCGTTCAGCTGCCCAACTCAAGTCGTATGACTCGTTCTCAAGACCCGCAACGAGCAACCCTCCTGAGTGCACAACTTGGACCGAGCAGCACTCTGCTTGGCCCAAGTCACAGTATATCTGATTTACACGCATTTTAATCGAATAACTGACGTTTTGTTTGTTTCAAATTGCAGGTCCTCTGTTCTTACGTCAGTAGTAGTAGCATGGATCAGCTTGGGGGATCTTTCACGCGTCTGCATCACCCGCACCCACGGTACACTCGTTCCCTGATCTCTTTTTATACCGTGTCATATTACCGCACTCGTCACTATGGTTCGCACTCGCGGATCGACGACCCCTCCCATACGTGGGAAGAGGCCATCTTCTGGCGCCTCCTCTTCCCGTCCACAGTGCCGTGCATGCACCACTTCCACTACCACACCCTCCACCACAGCTCCGGCTGTTACCATAACCATTCCCACCAGCACCACACTTGTCACCACCTCACTGATCCCATCAGCTGCTATCCCCTCCACTTCTGTCTTCACCACTGCCACCTTATCCCCCCACCTAGCGATGACCCCACCGCTCCACATCCCTACACACGGCATCACTTTTAGCGATGGCGCTCACAGAGCACGATACTCTAGGATCCACCAACGCCGCCTTGTACCTACCGTCTTCATAGACGTTCCCGCTCTTAGGTCCCTAGGCATCCTCCAGGGAGTGCACCGCCTATATCGAGCGATCCGTTTCGACCAATTCCTCGGTGTCCATGCCTCCACCTACACACTCCTATCCCTAGAGGGTCTTAGCTCCCTTGCTTTCACCGCTGCGGGTGACGGCATCAGATTTCGACTCCTGGATCACGATTATACTGTCACTTTTGATATGATCCGGGACTACTTTCACTTTCCGGCCGTCCCTGATCCTAGGGTTTCTTTTTCCCCTACCGTTGACCTCACCGATTTTTCTGCGTGCACCTTCTGGGAGCGCATTTTTGACCTACCCGAGTACCGTCCCAGCCGGGCGAAGGCATCGTGCATAGTGCACCCTTGCCTTCGATATGCCCAGAGGCACCTAGCTTGCACCCTTTTCGGTAGACCGGAGGTCGGGACTATGTCCCTCCCTGAGCTTATCCATCTTTGGGGCATGACCCGACCTCTCAGATTCCACCCGGATGGCTCTGTGAGACCATTCATGCTCACTGACGCAGCCCACTGGCTGTGCCAGCGCCTATACCAGACAGCCACCACTTACCATTCCATGAATATCGGCTGTGGTAGATTCTTAGTAATCTTCGCTAGGATGCTTGGTATCCCCCTCCCTGCTAACTTGCACCGTCTGCCTGGCCCGACATGCCTCACCATAGGCGTGCTCGAGCACATGCATATCCTTCGTCCTTACGGTGCTCGTCACTGGCGTTACCTAGTAGGTACAGGCCATGACCCCCACTTGGTCCTCTCAGCCCATCACCTGACCCATATTCCTACCGTCCTGCTTGACTGGATAATTCCTGCTGTCTTCCCGCTTCCCCCCATTCACGATCTCGAGCCCCCTGGAGCTCCGGTTGAGGCACCTGCCGATGACCCGGACCCACTCTCCTCGGAGTTTGAGATGCTCAATATAGCTGCTCTTGTCACCGGCCTCCCTGTTCTCCAGCTCACCCATCTTCAGGTGCCGCCCCTTCCACATTTGTATCTTCTGTATCCCCCGTCGTCGAGTCCTCGGGGACCGTCCTCACTTCCTTCCCCGAGACTCAGATCTCTTCTGCTGTCGTATCGGTGCCGGAGGGCACCAATCTACCTTTCTCTGACAACGTTATAGATTTTGATGCTCCTTCGCACGACCCTACCCCCACTCTCCCCCCTCTTTCGGAGTTTATTGCTTCAACCCCTCCCGCTGACCACACCTCCTCCTCACCTACGGCCATTTTCACAGAGTCTGTCTCGACGTCTGTCCACACCTCTGTGTCGACGACAGCTCTGTTTTCTGCCACCCCAGATTTGCTGACGAGCTCACCCTCGCCTACCTTCCGCGCCCGGCACGGTGCCTCAGTTGCACCTGGCCACTTCTCACGAGTGGTGACTTACCAGCATCCCTAACGTGCACCACCTGACTCGACCACTTCCTCGTCTCGTTTGATCGCTCTTGAGGCGTTGACTTCCCGCTTACAGCAGGACTTCGACGCCTTCCTCGTAGAGACCAGGACACATAGATCTAAAGTTGAGTCGGATCTTGCGTCCATTATAGACTTGATGCGACAGCAGGGACCGCCCGCTGTCATTCTTGCTCACACTCCACCCCCCAGGTCGGACACTGTGACCAGCACCGCACCACTTAGTGCTTCACTGCCTGATGCTTCTGCAGAGCCTGTTCCTTCTACATCTGACTTGTCGGTCGCAGTAGATCCACTCTCTTTCCTCGTATTATATACTGCTGAGCCCTCCACCCCCTCCGTGGATCTCACACCCAGCTCTCCTCCCGCGTCGCAGCCAGACCTGCCACCACCCACCGCACCAGGTCCTCAGCAGAGGGACCCATCACCACCCCCAGAGGGTAGTGCCTCTGCCTGATATAGTATATCCCAGCTTTTGCCTCCCCCATATTTTTAGTGACTATCTGTCTTTTCGAGGCCCTGCTTTCACATAGCTTGGGGGAGGATACACCCACGCATGCATCATCTCGCATACTGCATCGCATCATGTCATTTTTCTATTTTTATTTTTATTTTCATTACATCGCTATTTACTTTATTTCCACTCCCACACCACCCCTTTAGCATCATCTCCCGCTTACGAGCTTTTTCTTAGCAGTGAGGACACTGCTAGGTTTAGCTTAGGGGATGAGCGCTCCCGCTTTATTTTTATTTCTATTTTTCACATTTCCTCCCTTATTTTCAGTTTTTATTTTACTTTTTCACCATTTTCCCGCCTCATTTTATTTTTCTCATTTTGCATCATATTTTCCGTTTTTTTCCATGCATGCATCTCTTTTTATTTATTTTCCTTTTTTCTTCTCTGTTTCTTTTTATTTTCGCTAAGGATGGTCTAAATGATGATATCTCTCTAGGCTTTATTAGTTTTTTGCGATGCTCATTTCTTTAGCATGCTATTAGAGTTAATTTCAGTTTTATTATCTATATGCATGCTATTCTATTTGATGATCTGTCTGAATTAACACCTAAAATGAATTGAAAGTCAATTACATGAACTAGTATTTAATATGATTTATGTTGGGAAACGCACTCAGGTTCACGCATCATTAGAACACTTGGAGCACCTGTTTTTCTTATCTTATTCACTTCTGCTTGCATGCCTGTTGATATTGTGATTATTACCGCATGCCATTTTCAGTATTCATTTAGAGAAGTGAAAATTTTCATACTTTATATGAGTTTAGTTAGGGTTTTATTTTATCAAACTGATGTGCACCATCTTATGAGTGAACCGAGAGTCCCATTATCTTCCTTCTCCACATATCTATTTTATCTCTACATATCAGTTGGTTACACCCCCATAGCTACTTTACCGCATCTTACTTCCCAATCCCAAAAAGCAAAGGAAAAGCTTCTAAATGAAAAGGAAAAAAAAGAAAAAAAAGAGAAACAGAAAAAAAATTTGTATATATGTGTATATATTCATATCTGAAAAAAAAGGTGAGAAAAAGAAAATGAATAAATATGATTTTATTTCATTTCACTAGAAGCTACTAATTATTCTGAGAAGAAAAATTAAATTCCATATCATTTCCTCGATGCGACGCCTCAAGCTAAGCTTGGGTGGGGGTAAACCAACTGATCATACGAGTGAGCTTGACATTAGGGTGGAGACGTTGCACATTAGGGAGATTTTATAAAACCCCAACTTTACGAATTACTTTAGTTTTGGAAATTTTTCATGTATCTAATTGAATATCTGAATGGCATGATCTTTTCTATTCTTTATTGCATGCTGTGTGAATCTTTTGTGTTTCCTTGTGTATCTGTGATTGAAAGGGCGTTGCCAACTCTTTTATATTAGACTTTAGGGATTGCATGAGACTGATATGATTTGATAGTGTTATTTCAGTAGATCCATTTTCTTTGCATGTACTGCATGTCATATGATATATAAAACTAGAAATTACAAATAGCATGTATGTTTAGCACTCAGAGCATCGTGATAAACTTATTAGGCCTGAGATCTGACCGATCATCCTTAGCACTTCTCTCTTACTTCTCTCTTTTTATTCTTCATTCCTCTTTAGTTTCATTTTCTTATTTTCATTTATTTTCCTCCCGGCGTACCGATTATTCGTTTTCCTCGAGGACGAGTAAGAGGTAAGCTTTGGGGATTTTGATGTGTCCATACTTTACATCATTTTCATATCATGTTACCATTGCATTGCCGTCATTTTCGCGTCCAAATCCCACTTTTTACTGCGATTTTGGTATTTCTGACGTTATTTCGAGTTTCGTGGTATATTTTGAGTTTTCAGGAATTTTGGAGCGATTTGGACCCCCGCCTGGGTATGGACACATCCGACGCGCTCATGAGCTTGTTGGCAGGGCTCCGGAGGAGTTCACCGTGTTCTCGGAGCTGTTGGAGGAGAGAAGGAAGAGAATAAAGAGAGAGAGAAGCCCATGTTGCTGCAGATGAGTTTCCCAGAAAATGCTCGGCCCGAGCAGCTTGCTGCTCGGACCGAGCCGTGTCACTTTGCAGAAGTAACAGATACAGGTTGATCCGGACCGAGCAGCTCATCTGCTCAGTCGGATAGCCCCATATTTCACTGCCCGAGCAGCGCCTGAGCCCCAGACCGAGCCGATCCTACCTGGCCTGAGCAAGGACTACTCGGTCCGGATAGGTCGACTTCCAGATCTCCAAGCAGCCGAGCAGCTTGCCTACGCGAGTGTCATGGCCTGTTTATCCCTATACGGCGACTGATACGGTAGTTCTCTACGCGCAAGTAGAGGGAGTATTATGAGTTGATAAGATGTGATATGGCGTAAATGTGGCTCGTGGCAGTCGTGTAATTCCGTGAAAAGTGTAGGGGCATTTTGGTCATTTGGTCAGAAGAGTGGAAGTATGTGTATAGAGTGAAAGTGGGTGTGTAAAGAAATGCCAAACTTGTAAATTTTGAAAATGTGGGTTAGTGTGAGAGGGGCTAGTGTGAAAAGGGATGGGTTTAATGGCACACCTGTAAATTTTTAGAAAGGCTAGTGGCAAAACGGTCATTTGGGCAAAAATTGCTGAGTGTACATACTAAAGGAGTATGTGCATAAAGTAATGGCAAACTTGTAAATACTTGGAACTTGGGGGTAGTTTTGGAGGGGTATTTAAGTAATTTTAATCTATGCATGCTTATCCTAAAGAGAGTTCTAGTAGGAGATATTTTGTAAGAAAATTCCAAACCTTCTTTAACATTCTTTAACTTTCTTTCTTTTATTTAATTTTAACCATACTTCACCCCCCTTTCCTCCTAGCTTGGCTGAACCCCTTGCCCCCTTTTCTCCCTCTATTAACACTCCAAAAACCTCATCTTGCTTCCAAAAAAAATTCAAGAAACCCTAGATTTTCGAGGAGGAAGATAGGTGGAGAAAAGAGGAAGAGAAGAAAAAGAGAAGAGGATTTCTTTGAGGTAGGAATACTAACTTGGTTAGGGAATTTTTATTTAGGGCTATGAGATTGTTATGATGATAATTATATTGTTCATGTCCTTGATTTCATGTTTTATATGTGCAATAGCCCAAAAAATCCAATTTTTCCCTTGTATTTGCTAACAAATCACCCTCTCCTGAAAAACAGATTTCTGCATGTGTGTTTGCACATCAATTTTTATTTCTGTAGTTGGAATCACTTCCTGGAAAAAATACATAGCTGTAGATCTTGAAGTCCTACCCCAAATGAATATAAAATGTGTCATATGTTGAGTTCAAGAAGTAGGAGTAAAAATTCATTGATTGCAAGCTGTCTGAAATTCTGTTAAGCTGTACACAGTTCAGCAAAATGAGCACTATTACCTGCACACTCCATGGATTTTGCTGATTTTGGTCTTGTTGGAAACTTAAGAAGTTTTCCTAAAAGTTCATCATAGTTCTTATATGCTGTAATTCTGGCTCCAACATGCTTAAAATTGGCCGTGAAGACAGATCCAGAAATCTGTCTGAAGAACAAATCTGGCCCACTTTACTAAATAATTCACTATAAATCATATAATTAATATTTTTGTATGAACTTTTATGGGTAAATCCATGACTAGTATATCTTCAACTTTCATTCAGTAAGTTTTGTTAAATTCATAAAATAAAATGGTTAAATAGTCTGATCTTTCAAGCTGCTACTGCAAATTTCAGCAAGTTGAGCTATTATGGGTGAAGTTGAATTGGTGATGTTGTTGAATTTTCTATTTTAACATCCTTGGATGTTGTTGATGTCTTTGATAAAGTGTGATTATGTGATTGTTACCAAAATTGGTGTTGTGACATCTTATATTTACATGGCGACCTCCACACGTTCGTTGAAATGCCCAAATGAACGTGCAATTGAAGAAACTTGGAAAATGGTTATGGAAGTGTTGTGCCATATAATTATTTATGAATTTACATGAGATTATTGAAGATTAAAACACCTGACATGTTAACTGGGATGTCTCGATCTGCTCTAAGGCAGGTGAGCATCCTGGTATGGGGATGGGGGGAAGTTTGGATACAACTTAATTATAAGGGGCTGGACTGAGAAGTTGGGGAAAGTGATATATATGTGGTACGTGATACTTATTCCCACTCGCCTTTAACGGGAGTGGAGGGGACATACGGAGGTTGTGCTATTATGTGGAGAGCCTCACTCCTGCCAGGGACGGGGGAGCTGAGAGGCCCGGCGTATAGTGCCCGTGTCCACTGCGTCGTGTGCTATATTCACCCCAAATTTGGGATGGGGTCCAGGCCCTTATCTTTAGGTGGTACCCAGGATTCCAAAGAGTCACTAACATCTGCTAACTAATAAATTTTATATGTGTTGTTTTTGGATGTTTGTGTGTTGCACTTTTCACCCTGGCTGCTTGTGCTCCCATTGCCTTTACACTCATAACCCTAAATGATTTTTCGTACCCGAGTTGGTTTCCTACTGGGCACGTGTTGACGTGCTCATTTTACTTTTCAGGTCTTGAGCAGAGGACACCAGAGCAGAATCTCCCTCAGGAGATTCCCTAGACGTGGGTTTTGGTTTGGGGATACCACCCTTTCTGGGCTATGTCTTGTAGTGTGAGGTGGGTTGAGTGATGAGCAAGTTGTCTTTTGTAGCCGTGTTATATGCTGGTGGCTTGTAACACTTCTCATGTATGTACTAGAGTTAGTTCACTTTGTACTTGATGCTGGTGTATAGTACGCCCTTGGTTATGTGGCTCTGTAGTTATGTACTCTCTGTGATGGCAGTATGTGTTACTTCTTTCTTTTATATATCTGTGATGTATGATCCCAGCGTTCGCATTGGCCTGCTTATTGTGTGTTACCTTTCACGCTTGGTGCACTACCGCGGCTTGTCAGGCTCCATCCTCCCTTTTCCCCGCTATGGGACGTCGTATAAGGTATATGTGAGAATGGGGCGTGACAGCGGGCCGGATTTCTGACCGAGCAGCTGATGCTCGGACCGAGTAGCATGCTCAGTCGGCACTTCCTAGGGCATTTTTGGAAATATTTTGAACGTTCGATGCATGCGATCTGTGCAGCAGCTGAAGCTCGCGATTGCGGGCTCGGCTGGGGGGAGTGAGTTCAGGTTTTTTTTTGGATTTTTACAGAGGAGCTTTGGGCGATTTTGGTAGAAATCTTTTGGGGATTAATTATTGTAGCGAATTTTGGATCGTTAATTGAAGATTACTTCTTTTTGTTCTTTTCTAGATCTGTTCTTCGTTCGTTCTCGCTGTAAGCTATTTCTAGCCCTAATTTCTTTATTGCTAAAATGTTTTTCTCTGTGATATTGATATTTTTGTGCGCTCCTATCATCATGAGTGAGTAGATCCATTCTAGGGTTGATGGGTGAACCCTAGGATTTTAGGGGGGAAATGTAGATCTGGAACCCTTGTGTTGAATTGGGGATTTATGGTTGTATTTCGGTAGATCCTACAGAATCCGCAGATAACCTGTACTGAGATCATGCCCACGGTCGGTGGAATTGATGTTCTTAAGGGGTATCTAGGGATTCTAATAAGGAAATCGATGGATCCAATCAAGGCACGTGACCATGCCCGGCTCGTGCCTTGAGGGGATCCATCGACGAACTATACCGCTACGTTGACGGCTACCGCCATTGCGTCAACGAGAGCCACCGAAATACCCCGCAATTCTAACCCACGAGAGTGGTACAAATTGGGGGATTAATTCCTTAACCCTAATGCAACGTGAGGAATCTATCTAACATCAACCCTCGACGATCCTAGCGGTGATCCCTAAAGCCCTAGTTCCTTTTTATTATAGTACACAACAACAAAAATCAACCCAAATCTTTCACTCCGATCGCTACCTTACTTCTAGATTTAGAAATAGACTGAGATTACCACAGACACTATCACCGTCCTGTGGGATTCGACTATCTTTTATACTATAACTCGACACCGTCCGCTTGCGGATTGAACCCAAAGTCGTAGCATGGGAGCCATATCACGCCTGGCGATAGTGACACCGCCAGGTGGATCCTAGGTGTAGATCGCAGGTGCGTCACAAGGTAGCCAAAACCTGAGCCATGCCCTGCAACTCGGTGGACAGGGGAGGCTGTGTGACACTCTCATGCTGTGAAGAAGAAGCGACCTAGTCCTCGTCGTAGTCGCGCTTCTCCGTGCCTCACATCCGGTACCGGTTCTTCCTCCTCCCTCCCAGTGTATCCGCAATGATCACATCCTTATCAACCCTAGTGAGAGTCCCCGTGGAACTCGAGCCTGCCTGGGACTATGCCCTCACCACTGCGGCAGCATTGTGGACAGCCTCCTGAATAGAAGAGAAAAATATTTATATACTCCATGCAATAAAACTGGATAATAATGTAAACTTAATCTTTTACTAACCGCTAGCGCACGATTCTTTGCCAACTTCTCGGGATCATTGTACTTTGAGTAGGCCTTAGTAAGTGTATGCTCCACCAAAGACTTGATGCCCGGGCGGCCCTAAAAGTAATAAGAAAATATTTATTCACTCTTTCAGAAAAAATATTTGTTACAAAAATTAATTACAACATTTTTACCTGACGTGCCAACTCGTACCCAATCTGGCTGAAGCTCTTCGAGCTGACATGTTGCTCATAGCCTCGAGACGCACTGTGGTTGGCAGCGGTCATTTCCGAAATTTTCTATATATTTTTACAGTATGTCAGAAAAAACATATATAGAATGTGTGTTTAAAAAATATGAAATATACCTGCCCAGCAGCAGACTCCCACAGGAAACCATTGGCAAAGAACTGCATCGGGTTAGCACAGTTGTCCAGGCGCCAATACTGCTCCTAGTCATCAGTGAACTATTTCCAAAACTTCTTTTTCAATTCCTTATGCCACTGGACAAGTCCGTACTGAATCTTATCCATGCAGTAGCCTAGGCATCAGGGTTGCGGTCTAGGTCGTAATGCTATTATGCCAGATAACAAACACATTATAACAGTAATTACCTATTAAGAACCTTTCATTAAAAGGTAGCTGACTTACTTATATCTCCAGCCAACAGGTGACCAAGGACTCATGCCGCCGATCCTTCCACGTCAGGCAGAGGTTGAATAAGTCCGACCTTTTTGACTGGGCAGTAAGGAAATAATTAAATTTTACCGACCACGGGCCAATGGAAGCTTGGTGGATCCACTGTATAACGACCTGCTGCTCGTTTCCAGGTATCAAGGTCGAAATTTTCGTTCCGCCTCGTCCTTCCTTCGATGGAGGGTTTGTGCCTGCGAAAAACCAAACATACTTAATGAATGTATAAGATTACATTAAATATGATTACATTATACGTACCCTGTCGGCTAAAGCACTCAGCTTTGGCCTCCATCATCCTCGGTGCAGATCTGTCTGCCAACTGCACGATCATAAGCCGCTGCGTGTTTACCACATTCGGCTGCCTCCTATTTGCCTCTTTGCTTACAGGCCGTCGGTAAGGAGGCACGCTCTATCTCCGGGTCATATGGAATGAACACCAACGGCTCTGGTTCGACATATGGAGGGGCAGTCTGAGAAATGGAGGCGGCATGTGACCTGGTCGTGTCAGGAGTCTCAATATGTATATCCTCTAGCCCACCTGCATCCATACGCAATAAGACAATTGCAAATTCAATTAGTTTAACAAACTGGACTGAACATTTAAAATAAAAATATGCATACATGTACGTGCCGGCAGTGGGGTATGTGGAGAAGAGGGTATATGTCCTGCAGTGCCTGAAAATATATAAAGAATGTTATGTAATTAGTTATAAAAAACTTAAAAGTTCCACATTTAGACACATACTAAAACTACAATAAGCGTGCATGTCCTAGATGGTGGGACGATGTGTGCCACCGGGGAGCCATATCATGCACCACCTGAAAATGTATGAAGCATTTTACCAATTAGTTTTTAAAAAAATTTAAATTGTGCACGTTATACAGCAGTACTACAACATATGTGTACCTGACCCAGAGGGTGTGGTGGTATGTGCTGAAGGGGAGGCATGACCTGCACTGCCTGAAAATGTATGAAGCATTTTACCATTTAGTTTCCTAACAAATTAAATTGTGCACATTATACAGCCGTACTTAAATCACAAAATATGCGTACATGCCCCAGATGACTGGGAGGTCTGGGATGTCCATGTACCAGGTGTAAAAATCGTGTTCCAAACTCTCTTCATCTGCACTTCATAATATTTATTAATAAAAAAATCGATGCTTACGTGCTGTAAATATTTGCGTAATTTATATGAAATAAATGGGATGTAAAACATGGAGTAATTCACATTCTTTATTGATTTCAAGCAAAATCATCGTAATGAACATCTTCATAGCTTATTACTGAAAAAAGTTCAACAATTTGATGTTGATGTTGATGCCCTTTGTGACCTAGTCCGAACGGTAGATGAAATGACTTTGTTTATTGTGTTTCATCGTCTTGTGCACTCCGCTACTACAATACTCATGCATGTGATCGCCAAATCGGGTATATCAACATGCAACGGTGTGATGTCACCAGTCGTTTCATTATTTGTCTCGATTGAAAAATCATCCACGACATCATTTGCTATGATTACAACATCTTCGTCATCTTCACTACCCTCTTCAGCACATGTTTCATCCGGTGCATATGCTCTAGGCGGATTTCTAAGAACCTCCCAATCATTGTCCATAATTATATCTTTAACGTAAAAACATTATTTTGCTTGCGAGGCAAACATGAACTTCTCATCCGGATAGATTTCCTTCTTCAGATTAACGATCGTGAAGCCCAAGTCGTTCTTCTTCTTTCCTTGCTCACACCACCGCACCTTAAACATAACATGGCTCACTTCCTTCTGAAAGCCATAAAATAACTCAACCACGTCTACAACCTGGCCATAATAGAATATTTGACCTTCTTTTGGTTGTTGATCTCTGGATCCTACATATGAAAAGTGCGTAAAGGATGAGAAGATTCCATTATTTTGTGTGCATCGGTTCTTCTCGACTTCAATGGTTTTAAATATGTAACCATTGATAGAATAGCATCCATATCGATGTACTGTGCTGTCAGGACCTCTAGCGTATTTTTGGATATCCTCAAATAGTCGTGCACCGTGAACACATTGCTCTGCCACCTTTAAGATAAATAAGAATCGCACTCATATATGCAAGTTATCGAAATTGATTTTGTGTTAGGTGTGTAACTATCGTGATATATCGATGTGCGTCGTCAGTTTCAGCCATGATGTAAATTCTTTAGAGTATGCATCCACAACCTTTTGGTTAAGAGTTTTTGCACGGAATTTGGCTTGGAGTACTTCTATATGAAGACTGATGGACAAGTAAAGAAAACTATTAAAACTTGGAAATTACACCACTTACAAAAGCGAATAACTCAGCTTTATTACCTCCGATAGGAGTCAAATATGCTTAGATTATTTAGAACATATGAATGTGCTTGTTCAAGCTCAATTTTACTAAAGCGTGTGTCCTCTCCATAGTCATTATAGAATACTCCATCAGTAACTCTTGACGGACGATTTAACATTGTGTGTACACCCCGCAATTAACGAGATATGAACATCAAGGCCTCGTTTGACGTATAATTCTTGGATATTGACCCTTCTGGCCGTGCACGATGGTGCACAAGTTTCTTCATGAACCCTAGATACATGCGGTTCAAAAATCATAAAAATATTCAAATTCACGTTTAATTTTGTTCCTATCAAAATAGAATAATATATGGCACAACGTTCACCTTTCAATGGGGTACATCCACCGATATTGTATCGGCCCTGCAATGTGGGCCTCATGTACCAGGTGCACAGTAAGATGAACCACGAATGTAAAGAATGAATGAGGGAAAAAATTTTCCATATTAGAGAGTGTAAGGATAACCTGCGCCTCTAAATCTTCAAACTCACCAACGTCTATCACATTCGAGCATACCTGTCTGAAGAACCCACAGAACTGTATCAGGACTTTTGCAAGCTTGTTATCAACATGACGTAAAGTAACCAGAAGCAACTGATGTAGCAAGATATGATAATCATGTGTCTTCAATCCAAATATCTTCATCTAGTCTATGTGCACACATCTTGATATATTCGAAGCATATCCATCCGGTGTCTTCAATGACTTGAGAAACACACACAGATTATGAATTTCATCTATTGACAGGGTGACCCAAGAAGCTGGCAGGTCGTACTTGTAATTTTCCTTTTATACATCCTGCAATTCAGGACGTATATTCAATTCTTTTAAGTCAAGCCGAGCCTTTACTCCGTCTTTTGACTTGTTGGTGTCTTGCATCAAGGTATACAACAGATTTTCGCATATGTTCTTTTCGATGTGCATGACGTCCAGGTTGTGACATATTTTCAAATTCCTCCAATATGGCAATTGGAAGAAAATACTAAATTTTGACCAACCACTTGGTAGTACATCTGCTGTGTTAGAATCTGTGCGCGACACTCGAGGCATTCTTCTTTTAGTTTTGCCCTTGCCCTTGCCCTTGTTCTTTCCTTTTCCCTTTGCAATCTGCCTTCTAACACAAAGAGGGTTCTCTTTGCTATATCTGTTCTTTCCAAACTTCACTCTCCGCAAAGGGTAAAGTGCTTCAAATATGTCCTCCCCGATTAGTTGCTCTGGGGCTTCTCGGCATTCGGTGTTGCCATCGAACAGTTGTCCATGTCTCCTATAACTATGACCCGCATGCAACCATCTTCTGTTCTGCCAAAAGCAAAACTTTCAGCTATATTTCAAGAATGTGCCCTCATAACCTGTCATACAAACCGGGCAAGCCGTCCTACCTTTCGTCGACCAACCAAATAGATTAGCATATGCCTGGAAGTCGTTTATCGTCCATAAAACAATAGCACACATGCAGAAACTTTGCTTTGTCATGGTGTCGAAAGTGTCCACACCTTGTTCCCATAAAAGCTTCAGATCATCAATTAAGGGCTGCATGAAAACATCGATATCATTTCCTGGCGAGTATTTCCCAGGAATCAATAGTGACAGTATCAAGTATGGTTGCTTCATGCACATATGAGGTGGGAGGTTATACGAGTTCAGCAACACGGACCAAGTGGACCAATCCGAGCTCATCACTCCAAATGGATTAAACCCATCGCTTGCGAGACCACGCCTAAGATTCCTTGTCTCCCTTGTAAAGTTGGGATAAATACGGTCAATATGCTTCCATGCTTCCCCATCGGTAGGATGCCTCAATTTTCCGTCCTCTATGCGGTCGGTGGCGTGCCAACACATTTTTCCTGCCAATTCAGCAAACATGAAAAACCCTTGTAGCCTTGGTATAATTGGGAAATATTGGAGAACCTTCGCTGGAGTCTGCTTCTTCTTTTGGACTGTAGGACCATCCCTCGTCACACCTGTTCTTTGTTCAACTTGCCATCGGGGAACATGACAGGTTGGACATTCATATAGGTCCTTGTTGTCTTTGTAGTATAGAATGCAATCGTTAGGGCACGCGTCAATTTTCTTGTAATCGAGCCCTAACGTATTAACGATTTTTCTCGCTTCATAATGAGTAGCTGGAATGATTTCCATCCCATCGAGAACTACCCTTCTCAACAAATCCAACAACATCTCAAAATGTGTAATCCCCATTCCACTTAGTGTTTGGATATGCAACAGTCTAATCATGAATGATAGCCTCGTGAACTCCGTGCATCCTTCGTATAAATCAGACTCATTATCCTCCACTAATTTCATCAATCGATCATAGTCAATGGTGTGAATATCATCATCTGACATGTTTCCACTAGGAGCACCAATATCTTCCAGCATTGTATCTATGTCATCTGCCCTTTGATCTCCATGCACAATACGCTCTTCTGCCCTAAGTATCTCCTCTGTTACGACACCTTCTCCGTGGTAACTCCAAAATTTATAATTGGGGTCGAACCCTTGAGACACCAAATGGACATGTACAATATACTTTTGAAGGATCTCATTGTTCTAGCACCTCTTGTAAGGGCAACGGATTTTTTCACTGGACATGCTTAGAGGGTTGGCATCAGCGTACAGAATGCAGCTATCCCCTTTAAGAATCTTCGGTTTCCAATCATGTTTAGATCCGATATTTCCATAAACGACTTGTCAGGAACCTCCAATATCTGTAATTTACGATGAAATTTACATGTAATTGTGTTTCAACCATTTATATATTTCTAAATTAACTATTTTGAGAACCTTTAAATGATAGTCGGCTTTTTCATAAAAGTATGCGGCTATCATTGTGATACCAAGAGTGTATGTTTTAACATGGCTAGGTTATCATTAATCTAAAATTAAAATAAATTCTATTTTTTTCTTGATATCAACAATATAACTAAAATAAATTTTATACCAAGAGTGTGTGTTTTAACATGGCTAGGTTCTCATTAATCTAAAATTAATATACATTATATTTTTCCCTTGATATCGACAATATAACTAAAATAAATTTTATACCAAGAATGTATGTTTTAACATGGATAGGTTCTCATTAATCTAAAATTAAAATAAATTCTATTTTTCCCTTAATATCGACAGTATAACTAAAATAAATTTTATGACACAGTCGTCTAACGAGTATACCAATAGTGTAGTGTCGGAGTTGATTTGACTAAGTCCAATCCACGGTCATCTTACGAGTATTCTCCTTTTGCAATTCAGATTTTGCCAAATTAATTCCATAATTCCATCGTGATGCAAGTCCCATGGTACACCCTCATCCTCACCCTGACCCTCACCCCTACTCATACTCCTCCCGCAACCCTAGCACCAACACATACCCTAGACCCAAACCCAACCCCAACCCTAATTGAACCCTAACCCACCCTAACCATTCCCTAACCCTATCCCTAACCCTAACCATTCCCTAACCCTAACCATAACCCAACCCCTAACCACAACCCGAAACCTTCCCCAACCCAATCCGACACCTAACCGTTTACCCTAACCTCAACCCTAATCCTAGCCCTGACTCCAACCCTAACACTAACTGAACCCTAACCAAAAACCAAAATTTTAAACCCTACCCTACCCTAACACCTAAACTGAACCCCTACCTTAAACCCTTACCCTAAGCCGAACCCCTTCCCATACCCTAACCCTAGCCCTAACCCCTTCCCTAGACTCAACCCCAACCCTAACACAACCAAAACCCAAACCCTAACACTAACCCCAACCCCAACCCCAACCCCACCCCACCCCAATCCATAACCCTACCCCTACCCATAACCTTAACCCTAACACAAACCCCAACCCTAACCCCAACCCTAACCCTAACCCTAACCCTAACAATTAACATGTTTCTCGAGCGGGGGGTCGCCGAGGAGGAATGGGTCGGTGGGGGTCGGGGTTCAGGATTGGGGGAGTAGGGGAGAGAGAGGGGTCGGAGGGGGCATCGGCAACCGCCGTTGCCCCAGCTCCAACTCTCATCCTTCAGTTCAAAGCGTACCTTGCACGGAGGCTGTATTCGTCGACGTCGGCGTCGGTGTCGGCATTGTTCGTCGTCGTAGTCCTCCCTCTCTCTCTCTCTCTCGCGGATGGAAAAGTGAAATCTTACCCAAATTAGGGGGCGCGGGCTCCTCCAATTTGGGTAAAAAAAATTTTTTACTGGCAACAGACCTTTAGCCACAGACATATCCGTGGCTGTTACAATTATTGGCCACAGAAATATCCCAAGCTAACACGTAACAGCCACGGCAAATTTCTTCACCACTTTTCCATGGCTGATGTTATCAGCCACGGACAATTCCGTGGCTGAAGGTCCACTAACGCCCACGGAAAAGTCTGTGGGCTATACTCCGTGGGCCAATATTTTATTCAGCCACGGATATTTGACCACGGAAAAATCTGTGGCTGATATCCTACTATCAGCAACAGAATTATCTGTGGCCAAATATCCGTGGCTGTAGACCCTTTTTCCCCCAGTGTTACTACCTTGACCCTTAAACTTGGGTCTCCTAGTTTTGAAACTAGATTTGGATCGCCCACCTTGGCGACCCCCAATGAGAGCCAAATCATAATCGTCAATGCTTTTGTCGCCTCTCGACACCTTCTTCCTAAGCTCATGCAAACATAGAGCTGCCTCGACATCTTCCAAAGAGATTTTGTACTTTCCTTGTGTCATGGTCTCGACAAAGTGTGAGTACTCCTCAAGTAGAGAACAAAGAAATGCACTTGGTACTCATCACTTACATTCTCTTCCACCACTTTCAAATCCATTATCATTTAATTTAGTTGATCAAGATGATTCTGTAATGATGTCCCCTTTTCATTTTAAGTATGAACACTTCTGTAATAGATATAGCCTTCCTGTGAGTGATTTGGCCAGGTACAAAGATTCAATCCTATTCCACAACGCCTTTTAAGTCTCCTCTTTTGCAACCTAGCAAAAGATCGTGTCTAATAGGGCCATTTGAATAGCGCTGTGGGTTTTCATCTCTAGCCTTGATATCATGTAGTCTGTGACAGATTCTGGAATAGATTTTTTATCAAAGACTATTCTGTAAAGCCCTTCGTGCTAGAGCATAGCCTTCACCCTCATGCACCATAGACTGAAGCTTTCTTTCTTGTAAACTTATCGATCTTGGATCCCAATGTTGAATATGTCTCTGCCAATGTGTAACCTTCGACAACCTGATGCTCTGATACCACTTAGTGGGAAACAAGCCAGACGAATAGACAGCGGAAGTGGCCCCTTCAAAGGCAGATATCTATCCAATAATCACTACGTCGTGATATTTCAAAGATAAACCACAATAGAACAATATCCTACCAAAACAAGCAATACAAAAAGTAACAAAAGCTGTAAAGTAACAAATCAAGCGACACCGAATTTACCACGGTTCGGCCCACTAATGACACATACGTCTAGCTTCCCAATGACGGTTTCCACTATATGATCAGAGAGCATTACACCGACTCCTTCAATCTTCTTCAACAAAAGAGAGCACCAATAACTCCAAGCTTGGAGTTCAAACTCTTCTCACAAACCCAATGGAGATCTCAAATCTCGCCAAAAGAGAAGAAAACACAAAAGCTCTCACCATAATCCCTCAACCCGATAAGAGAGATAATAAAAAGAAGATTACAATGAATTTCACAAAGAAATCTCAAGAATTCACTCACCAAAACATGCCCCAAAGCTCCAGACGTGTAAGGAAAAAGAAACTTGAGGACGACACACGCTTTCTCCACGATAAACCTTAGGAAGTGTTTAAATAGTCCATGGGTCGTATGGAATGTCAGTCGTCTGATTAGATTAGGTTTTAGATCAAAACCCTAACTCAAAAGTCGCGGCTGGCCCGTCTTCAGTCAATACGGACGTGCAAGAAATCAGCATGACCGTGACACCCTTTGCGTAAGTCGTGTCAATCCAGTCTTCAGTCGACACGACTTTGTTGCATGACCGTGTCACCCTTTGTGTAACATGCCTTTGGAAATTGCAGATTGCACACGGCTAGATCGAGCTCTGCATGGCCGTATCACAGTCTGCCCAGAAATTAGTAGACTTTGTAAACTTGGCACGACCATGTCAAACCCAAAGGATGAATTTGAAGCATATTTCAACAAGTTTATCAACCAAAAGCACAAAATCTATCAAAGAGGGATTTATGAGGAAAAGTGCATCAATTCGCAAGCAAAACAGTGTTTCCTAAAATTATCATCTCCATGTAATAAGGAACTAGCTTGTTTAAAATTCAAGACAAAAAAGTTATAAACTTTATAGGGAAAAGAGCATCAGCAGAATTCCATCCAACTTATTTGAGCCATTATGTTGGAGGTTTCTTTTCCTCATCCTCAAATCCATTTTCCTTACATATCTCATCGCCTCACATGAAACGGCCTTACTATCTTGACTACCAAATAAAATGAGAAGATCAAGGAAGTGAATACATATGACATCCAAAAGTTACATCATAGGATTTTACCTTCTTTGGTTGCAGACAGTCACACATAAAGTGGTATACCTCATAATAATTAAAACATTTTTCTTTGGTATTGCCTTTGTTGTTATCGATGTATTTGCCATGACGAGTCTTCTTCTGGCAGACAGTATTGTTCTATGTCTCTAATCCTTTAGTTCCCCTTTTATTCTTCCTCCTAACCTTCATTTGTGCCCTGGACTCAATGTGCATAGCACAGCTCTTATATTTCTAGATAGTGAAAAGCTCAATGTCACCATAGAGTTTGGTGCATTTAAGAATGTCAAAAATTGTAGACTTGGTGGCCATTTGGATGCCCTAGAACTGGATCAAGATTTATTAGAATTTCAATTACAACAAATAACCAAGAGTAAAAATAACATATAAAATATCTTTCTTTATACATTATATAAATAGGAAAATCAATTAAAATGTACGCTATTCAGAGACATCACCTAGGAGGAGTCTCCCAGGTCTTATGAAGAAGATCTTGGAATTAATTAGGATCAAGAAGGAACCTATACCATCTTAGAAGAGAGTGTTGCCTATCATTAACAGTGCCAGAATTCTGTAACTTCCATAGATATTCTATAGGGTTAAGCAGCAATGTTTGCTTGTCTCTCTCGATGCCATCCACTCAACCCGAGTTGCATAGTTAAGTATATAGGTGATTGTGTTTTATCATATAACATGCATCTTCTGCGTTATTTATGTTTTAAGATATCATGATATAAAAACACGGAGTAAAATTCCTCTTGCAAGATCCAGATGTTTACAAGAATAAAAGAAAGACTATTGCAAACTCATAATATTTGGTATAGATCCAACGTCCTTTAAACAAATTCAAGACCAAGAGAGAAGGATCCAAATAATTTACAACTTACTGCAAACAAGATATGAAGAAGAGAGCTGCATAACTGATAATAATGAAAATAGCACTCACCTTAGAATAACAATCATACATTTACAAATAAGAAAGCACGGGAAATAAAACTCCTATGGCAAGCTATAGAACATTGGAAGCATAAAAAAGACTAGCTAGTCGCCCTAAATCACCATCAGCTGGTCCTTGCAAAACACTCACAATATACGGAGAAGGAAAAGTTCTCTGGCCTCTTTCTAAATGCCCTAAATATAAACTACAACTAAATCCGCTAATCTATTCAAAGTCCCAAGAGCTGCATCTAATTCCTAAGAATCCTAACCTCTTCGTTTGTTCCCACGTCCAAACATCTGATGCGGCAAACAGTTTGCCAGAACCCCATACGAATCGATCGGATCCCCGCACCTGCCCCAGACAAACGGGTGATCCAGGAGCATCGCCGCGCTCCATCTCATTGCAGGCTCTCGAACAAAGCATAGCCTCAAGAAATCCTTCCCTGCTTCCGACAAGTTCTCCGGGATCTCTGGCACCGCGCTTCCGTTGCCGATCGCGTCCAAGAACACGCCGAGATCACCATCATCGTCGAAGTCCACCGCCGGCCTTCCGGTGAGCATCTCGACAACGGTGCACCCGAGCGACCAAATATCCAGCGGCTGTTCGTACTCGCCGCGGGTCATGCACTCGGGCGCCATATACTGAGGCGTGCCCCGAATGTTGTAGGGCCCGAATCCCGTCGCCCAGTGGCCCGACAGCTTCGCGAGCCCGAAGTCGCCGATTTTTGCCTCCGAAGCGCTCCAAACGAGGATGTTCGCAGGCTTCACGTCGCAATGCACGTAGCCTTTCCTGTGGATGTGCGCCAGGCCTTCGAGCATGCACCTGGTGTAGTCGCGTACCTGCTGCTGTGGAAGCGGCCCGAACCTGGTCAGGAGATCCGCGACGCTGCCGCCGGGGGCGTACTCAAGGTACATGTAGCATCGTTCGCGTACGCCGTCGACCCAGATGACATCCGTGCCGAAACTTTGGATGACCCCGGGACAGCCCCTCAAGTCCCTTAGTATCAGGCTCTCGCAGGTGATCATCGACGAAGCTAAAGGGCTGTAGGACGATTTGATGGCAATGTGCCTGGTCGAGCCGTCGCTGCAACGAAGCGCCGCTACCCTCACGACTGCGCAGCTTCCGCTTCCAATAACAGCAACAATCTTCGCCGAAGTTTTCATCTCTGCAACCCTCTCTCCCTTTCTTTCTTTCTTTCTGTTCTCCCCCCTCTCTTGTTTCTATTTTACTTGGCTGATGAGCGATTAACAGAGAGACTGTATATATGTATACATGTGCGCCCTCATCTTTTTACCCGGTTTCTGAGTTCGTTTTTGATTTGATCTCCCATTCTTTTTTTCTGTTTTCGGGTAAGATTTGTGTTTTATTTTTAAATTTGCTTTCTGGATAATTTTTTTGAACACCAACTTTTCTTATAACAAATTGATTCAAACATCGCCATCAATTCTGTTCGTGGCAACCTGAATCAGCTTTTACTGCAGTTGTCTTCGTACGTTGCCTGTACACGCGTTATTTCACGAATTTCTTACAATTTCAACTTCTACAATAGCAACATGCTCAGTTCAATTGTAGATGCTCCCATTTTTTGTATGACAAATCTTCAACTATTGTAACCTCCACCAAAAGTGAAAACATATCTTATGGTTGATTTTCTTTGTCAATATCTCCTAAAAATTAGGATCTACAAATCCAACAACTTGCTTAATATTAGTATTCTTTTAAAATAACACACCTACAACTAAGCTGCCTTTCAGACTCACAGAATCCATTTGACATTATTCCAATGATCCTTCCTTAAATTTGCTATAAATCTGCTTACCACACTAACACTTTGAGTCAAATTTGGCATCATATAGACCATGATGTACATTAGACAACTGATTGCACTTGCATACCAAATCTTGCTGCTTCTTTCAATTTCTTTTCTTTAATTAATAAGCTTTATTGAGTTTACAGTTTAAAATGTTGGGCTAGAGGTGTGCTAACTTCTTAGGGATCTTTTATATTGAATTTTTCAGAAACTTTCTTAATATATCCTTTCTGTTCAATCATAGGTTTCTTTAACTCTATCCTTATGAATTTCCATATCTAAGTTCTTCTTTACACTTCCTAAAATTTTCATATCAAATTCAAAACTTTTTATCTTTATAATTTCATACATATTTATTGGCAATCAACTTGTCATCAATGCATGGCATTAGCAAAATTATTGAACCATCAAAATGAAATCTAAAGCAAACACAACCATCATACCTATTTCGGCTAAAATCATCCGTTGCCATAAAATTGTTGAAGCATTTATACCATTGCCTCAAATAAGGCTTCAAAAAAAAAAGAGACTTCTTGAGTCTGAATATGAGATCCTATTTGCCTTCATCAACAAATCCTTCAGGATATATCATATAGCTATATTCTTCTAGATGCCAATGTAGAAGTGTTGTTTTGACTTCTAGCTGCTCCAACTCTTTGTCCATCATAGCTTCCATGGTAATAAATATTTCAAAGTCAATTTATTCCTTATGTGTATAGCCTTTGGCTATAAGTCTAACTTCGTTTCTGACCGGTTCTTCTTTTGGTGAAGCTTTTTTTCTTGTACACTCGTTTGTTGAACATTGATTTCTTTCATTTTGGAAGCTCAACCAACTTCCAAGTCTGGTTCTTATAATAAGAATTAATCGCTTACTCTATTTTACTTGGTCATTGTAGTCTATCATAGCTTACACTGCTACTTCTTTGTAGGTTAATGTACATTATGTCATCGAATCAAGCTATCTTTCTTATATTTCTTTGACCTTTCCTATTGCAATGGAGGATTAGTGCATGTGTGCTAGTTAACCTTTATCTTCCTTGAGAATGGAATTTTCATTTGCCAACTTGTTTTCTTCATCTTTCTTTACCTCCACCTAGATTAACGATATGTTATTTTCTTTTCTTGAGGAAGATAATTCATCTTTTTCAACACTATAGATTCATCAATCACCATTTCTCTACTGATCTCTTCCTCTTTGGTTGTAGGGTTCCAAAGTAAAAATCCATTCACAGCTTCTCTACAACCTACTAAGATGCAAAGCTTTGATCTGTCGTCTAGCTTTGGCCTTTCTCTTTTCTATATCAATAAATATACAGAAGATCCAAATATGTGAAGCTTAGAATAATCCACTGTAAACATACATTTTCTATTGTTTTTAAACCTAGTGCCTTTGAGGAAGATCGATTCACAGTATAACATGACATGCATATAGTTTTAGCCTAAAAATGCTTAGGGAGACCAGCAAATAATCTCATGCATTAGGCTTTCTAACAATAACATGTTCATTCTTTTAGCAACTCCATTTAGCTATGGTGTCCTTAAAGGCATTTACTTTCTGGTTATGCATTCCTCTATGCAAAAATATTTGAATTCATTGATTATGAACTCTCCTTTGTTATTTGAGTACATGTATTTAATCTCATTCCTTGTTTGCTTTTCAATTCTGGTCTTCAAATTTCTGAAAATTTCTAATATTTGAGATTTTGGATCATAAAGAAAACACATACCGTATTGATAAAATATCTGGCACTACCACTAGATGAAACTAGAGCTAGACCTTACAAATCCGCATTACTGTACTTAAGAATCTCCTTGCTTTTGTTAGTAGAGACTTTAAACCTAACATAACACATAATATTTTCGGAAATTTAGGTTGCAGAATTTATTGCCAGTGAGAAAACTCTTATTCAATTCAGTAATAATCCGTTCATTGAAATGACCCAGTCTCTCAAGTGCTAAGGTAGAGTAGTATCATCATTATCAGACCAATGATGGTTCTCCCATTAAATGATATAGATTTCCAATTCTTATTCCTTCAGGACAACCATAAACCCTTTTTAACATTCGAAGTTCCATTTTCCCATGGTAGATGCTCAAGGTCTTCTAAAGATAAGATATAGATTAAATTTTTTGTAAGGTTTGTAACTTGTCTTTCGTTGGTGAGTTTTCTATTCCATTAAATATTTAACTTTAATGGTTCCTACCTTAACATTTTTGCAGTCAAAAACTTTTGTCATAATAATTTTACATCCATAATATGTAAATTAGAAATCATAATATTCTTCTTATATGCACATGTGGCATGAAACACCAGACTTCACTACTACAAAAGGGACCTTTAACAGCGCTTAAATAAGATCTTTAACAGCGCTTCTGCGCGCTGTCTATCTCGCCGCTGCTAAAGGGTGCTGGTTTTAATAGCGCTTTACAAGCGCTGTAACCGCGCTTGTTTATACAAGCGCTGTTAAAAGGGGGCCTTTAACAGCGCTTGTATTAAACAAGCGCTGTCTATTGGGACCTTTAACAGCGCTTGTATTAAACAAGCGCTGTCTATTGTCTGACATTTAACAGCACGGCATTGTTAAAGGGGGGCCTTTAACAACGCTTGTTTGTGCAAGCACTGTTAAAGGAGGGCCTTTAACAGCGCATGTTACTGCAAGCTCTGTTAAAGGGTGGCTTTTAACAGCGCTTGTTACTGCAAGCGCTGTTAAAGTCCCCCCTTTAACCGCGCTTGTTTGTGTTACCTGCGTCGGAGCTGTGTTCCTCTGTGGAATCAATTGGAGTTCTTCAGGCTGTGTGATGTAGTTTAATTGAGCTTGATTTGTAATTGCAAGTGTGGCACCAATAGGTGACCGTAAACTGTAAACCCAAATTTCATGTAATATTTTACAAGCCAATGGTATTGGAGTACACATGCTGCGTAAATCGTGTCTAGCCTGTCTTTAGTCGACACGACTTTGCTGCGTGACCGTGTTACCCTTTGCGTAACATGCCTTTGGAAATTGCAGATTGCACACGGCTTTGCCGAGCTCTTCATGGCCGTGTCACAGTCTGCCCAGAAATTAGTAGACTTCGTAAACTTGGCACGGTCGTGTCAAACCTAAAGAATGAATTTGAAGCATATTTCAACAAGTTTATCAACCATAAGCACAAAATCTATCAAAGAGGGATTTATGAGGAAAAGCACATAAACAATCAGAATAAAACTTTTCAGCCATTTGCATCAATTCGCAAGCAAAACATTGTTTCCTTACATATAAAGGGAAAATCGCATGCAATAAGGAACTAGCTTGTTTAAAATTCAAGACAAAAAGGTTATAAACTCTTAAAGGGAAAAGAGCATCAGCAGAATTCCATCCAACTTATTTGAGACATTATGTTGGAGGTTTCTTTTCCTCATCCTCAAATCCATTTTCCTTACATATCTCATCGCCTCACATGAAACGGCCTTACTATCTTGACTACCAAATAAGATGAGAAGATCAAGGAAGTGAATACATATGACATCAAAAAAGTGGCATCATAGGATATCACCTTCTTTGGTTGCAGACAGTCACACATAAAGTGGCATACCTCATAATAATTAAAACATTTTTCTTTGGTATTGCCTTTGTTGTTATCGATGTATTTGCCATGACGAGTCTTCTTCTGGAAGACAGTATTGTTCTATGTCTCTAATCCTTTAGTTCCCCTTTTATTCTTCCTCCTAACCTTCATTTGTGCCCTGGACTCAATGTGCATAGCACAGCTCTTATATTTCTAGATAGTGAAAAGCTCATGAATATAATGGTAGAGATCTGTGAAGGTTTTTACCTCCCGGTTATAAGTCATTATGTGCTTAAAAAGGTTCCATTTGGAGTGATCAGGGAAGGTAAGGAGCACAAAACAACTTGAATGTGCTGCTAATTCCAAAAAAAATGCCCCCCCACCTCCAAATCAAGAATGCCTCCTGACATGATTCATGTTTGTTTGATCATCGTATGGTCAAGATCCTTTTTGATATTATCAAACTTTATCTGGAGAAGAAGAGTTGCATGACCGACATCGTGCTAAACCTCTCCTTTAGCTTGTCTTACATCTATTTGGTACTGGTGCATTTATTGAGTTCTCTTACTACATTGGCATGCATGTCGCTAAGCATCAAGAACCCGACACTCGGATCTATCTTTTTAAGCCACTTTAAGCTTTTGAACATTTGTATGGATACTACATGAAGGCGTTATAACCTCTTGTATGATTGCTTCAAGGTAGTCAGTCAATGGTACTATTTAAAAGATATCGAATCTTCCTACAATATACGCCATGACTTATAGTGGTCACCATAGAGTTTGGTGCATTTAAGAATGTCAAAAATTATAGACTTGGTGGCCATTTGGATGCCCTAGACCTGGATCAAGATTTATTAGAATTTGATCAATTACAACAAATAACAAAGAGTAAAAAAAAACATATAAAATATCTTTCTTTACACATTATATAAATAGGAAAATCAATTAAAATGTATGCTATTTAGATCGAGAACTATGCTCAGAAACATCACCTAGGAGGAGTCTCCCAGGTCTTATGAAGAAGATCTTGGAATTAATTAGGGTCAAGAATGAACCTATACCATCTTAGAAGAGAGTGTTGCATATCATTAACAGTGCCAGAATTCTGTAACTTCTATAAATATTCTACAGGGTTAAGGAGCAATGTTTGCTTGTCTCTCTCGATGCCATCCACTCAACCCGAGTTGCATAGTTAAGTATATAGGTGATTGTGTTTTATCATATAACATGCATCTTCTGCGTTATTTATGTTTTAAGATATCATGATATAAAAACACAGGGAGTAAAATTCCTCTTGCAAGATCCAGATGTTTACAAGAATAAAAGAAAGACTATTGCAAACTCATAATATTTGGTATAGATCCAACGTCCTTTAAACAAATTCAAGACCAAGAGAGAAGGATCCAACTAATTTACAACTTTACTGAACAAGATATGAAGAAGAGAGCTGCATAACTGATAATAATGAAAATAGCACTCACATTGGAATAACAATCATACATTTACAAATAAGAAAGCACGGGGAATGAAATTCCAATGGCAAGCTATAGAGCATTGGAAGCATAAAAAAGACTAGTCGCCCTAAGTCACCATCAGCTGGTCCTTGCAAAACACCCACAACATACGGAGAAGGGAAAGTTCGTCTGGCCTCTTTCTAAGGGCCCTAAATATAAACTACAACTAAATCCGCTAATCTATTCAAAGTCCAGCCCATGGGAGCTGCATCTAATTCCTAACCTCTTCGTTTGTTCCCACATCCAAACATCTGATGCGGCAAACAGTTTGCCAGAACCCCATACGAATCGATCGGATCCCCGCACCTGCCCCAGACAAACGGGTGATCCAGGAGCATGGCCGCGCTCCATCTCATTGCAGGCTCTCGAACAAAGCATAGCCTCAAGAAATCCTTCCCTGCTTCCGACAAGTTCTCCGGGATCTCTGGCACCGCGCTTCCGTTGCCGATCGCGTCCAAGAACACGCCGAGATCACCATCATCGTCGAAGTCCACCGCCGGCCTTCCAGTGAGCATCTCGACGACGGTGCACCCGAGCGACCAAATATCCAGCGGCCGTTCGTACTCGCCGCGGGTCATGCACTCGGGCGCCATATACTGAGGCGTGCACCGAATGTTGTAGGGCCCGAATCCCGTCGCCCAGTGGCCCGACAGCTTCGCGTGCCCGAAGTCGCCGATTTTTGCCTCCGAAGCGCTCCAGACGAGGATGTTCGCAGGCTTCAAGTCGCAATGCACGTAGCCTTTCCTGTGGATGTGCGCCAGGCCTTCGAGCATGCACCTGGTGTAGTCGCGTACCTGCTGCTGTGGAAGCGGCCCGAACCTGGTCAGGAGATCCGCGACGCTGCCGCCGGGGGCGTATTCAAGGTACATGTAGCATCGTTCGCGTACGCCGTCGACCCAGATGACATCCGTGCCGAAACTTTGGATGACCCCGGGACAGCCCCTCAAGTCCCTTAGTATCAGGCTCTCGCAGGTGATCATCGACGAAGCTAAAGGGCTGTAGGACGATTTGATGGCAATGTGCCTGGTCGAGCCGTCGCTGCAACGAAGCGCCGCTACCCTCACGACTGCGCAGCTTCCGCTTCCAATAACAGCAACAATCTTCGCCGAAGTTTTCATCTCTGCAACTCTCTCTCTTTCTTTCTTTCTTTCTGTTTCCCCCCCTCTCTTGTTTCTCTTGTTTCTATATGTATACATGTTCGCTCTCTATCTTTTTACCCGGTTTCTGAGTTCGATTTTGATTTGATCTCCCAATTAATTTGTAATTCTGTTGTTTTCGGGTAAGATTTATGTTTTCAAAAATAGTTTTGGATAAAATCTTGTATTTGTATCAAATTTATGTGTTCCCTAATTAAGACGTTAAGGTGGGTGTTTAATTGGGAATAATTCGATTTTAGTTTTCCTTTATGTTTTATTTTTAAATTTGCTTTCTGGATAATTTTTTTGAACACCAACTTTTATTATAACAAATTGATTCCAACATCGCCATCAATTCTGTCCGTTGCAATCTAAGGGCATGTTCTTTTGTAGGAAAGTGTAATTGGAAAAGTTGAGGAAGTTTGGAATCTGATGAGAAAGAAATTGGTGTGTAGTGTGTTCTTTTGTAGTATGTTCTTTTGGTTGTGGAGTTGTGGAGTTGGATTGTGGAGTTGGAAAGTTGAGGTGGGTCCCACTCCGTGTAGTATGTTCTTTTGGTTGAAGAAAGTAAGAGTTCAAAAGTTGAAATGTGTGATGTGGTGTGGGGCCTACACAAATTCAAATTATTTTTTAAAAAACAAAACTATTTCCTTAAACCTAAACTAATTAATTATTAACCTATTTAAGTATTACACTATTCTAATTAATTAATGCATTTGACGAGAGGGGGGCCCAAATTCTAATTAATTAATGCATTTGACAAGAGGGAGGGGGGCCAGCGCATGATGCGTTCACAAGAAAACGGCAAAAAAAAAATTCAAAAAACAGCATTCAGATTGGACTGGAGAGAGAGAGTGGGGCCCAGAAGAGAACGGAGAGAGAGTCGGATTCCTATGGGTTCCGCGCATTTTGGGAGAATACAAACCGACCTCAGATTCTCAATTTTGCGAGACACGTCGGCATATTTTCCCACTGCATTTTTTAGCAAAAGAACAGCTTCAAAAAAAGTTAGCCGAGATTCCTACCCTACAGTGTATGAACAGTGATAATTCAACACTTTCTATCCGACTTTCTTTAAAAAGAACAGGCCCTAAATCAACTTTTACTCCAGTTGTCTTCGTACGTTGCCAGTATACGCGTTATTTCACGAATAAAATCAAAAGTGGTGTGTATGAATATATTATACTTGTTGTGAACGGTTATTTAACCGTAGTTGGGTGAGATTCTGGGCTATCCTAGAGATAGGCCCATATCATTGTAAGCTCATATTTGTATTCTCCCAATTGCCTATAAATAAAGAGCTAGGGGCTTCTCCCCCAGTAGTTGATTCATAACACGTTATCAGCACGAGCCTCTAAATTTTTTTTTCCTCTACACAAATTTTTTCTCGTTCGTTGCGAAGGCGAAGGCGAAGGCGAGACGGGAGATCCACGAGCGCGGTACCAAGGCTTCCTCCATCGAGCGTCGTCATCCGCGTATGGCTTCGAGCAACCGTCGCTATATCCGGAGGATGGATATAGAGGTAAAAACACTAAAAACGATATTTTTAATCATACGTATGATTGCCCCTCCCCTAGATCTCGCAAGATCGATATGGGGATTATTTGTCGCCTTGAAAACGACGGACCGTTCATCCCAAAAACTCAATTTTTAGGGTCAAAACCCTAATTTTGAACCCTCCGGTGGCTAGCCGTCGCCGAAACCCCCCCCCCAACCTCGCCGGAACCCCATCCCCCCCCCCCCCCGCGCGGCCGCTCCCCCCAGCAGGGGGGTCGGCAAGCGCGGCCGCCCCCCCTGCAGGGGCGGCGGCGGCACGCGCGGCCGTCCCCCCTGCAGGGGGGCGGGCCCCTTGGCCGCTCCCCCCTGCAGGGGGGCGGCCCCGGCCGCTTTTTACAGGGGGGAGCTGCCGGGGCCACCCACTGCAGGGGGCGGCGACCCCCGAGGCCGCGCCCCCCCTGCAGGGGGCGTCCCCCGCGGCCGCTCCCCACTGCAGGGGGCGGCGGCACCCCCCCCCCCCCAAACCCTAGATTCAAAAAAACAGAAAAGTCTGTGGGCCTGAAGCCCACAGACCTGCTGCGGGCTTCAGGCCCACAGTCAGATTTCTTCAAAAAAAAAGTCTATAGGCCTGACGCCCATAGGACGACTGCGGGCTTCAGGCCCGCAGGCTGTTTTATCTGGAAAAAAAAAATTTGGGGGAGGCAAAGGCTATTAACAAGCCTCAAAAGGCAACTTGCTAGCCTAAAAATTAATTTAAAAAGGGGATTTAAGGGCAAAATATTCGTGAAAAATCACGGTAAATTACGGGACAAATATCGGGCAGGCGAGGACTTTTTGGGGATTTTTTAGGGGGCTTTTGGGATGATGAGTGAACCTCTTTTCCTCAGACAAAGAAAATGTTTATTTTGGGTACTTAATCAATTTAATTGATTAAACCCATTTACTTTACAACCCATGCATCGTAATTACTTTTACATGCTTTTCATCTCTGGCAAAATTATGTGGATATTATATGCGTGGTTGTGCATTCTATTTAATACTTAATAATTAGGAAGATCATGCGACCGCTCTGCCGTTAGTCACCTAACCTAACGGTGTATGACGTTGCCCAGTGGTCCAATAATTATTAAGTGATTAAATATTGTTTTAACCTCATGTGAATAAACTGCCTGTGATGTCTGTGATGAAAATGTCTGATGAAAATGTTGATGAGCACAATATTTCTGCATGAATAGCTAAATGTGGTTTTTGGATCGGCCGTTTAGTCCCACAGTTTATTTCCCGCACTTTTCTTTTATTTTTGAGAGAAATTGTAGTGAGGAATTTATGTAAATGTCAAAGAAATAAGACCAACTTCCATGAAGACGGAGGCCACGCTTGAAGATGGAGATATCATATGGGACCCACGGGGTTTCCAAAGTTGTATTTTCATTTTTAAAGCTGCAAATTTGTATAAATTGGACTGTGGACTTTTGGACTCTTTCTTGTGGGACTGACCGATCCACACATTTAGCTTTTCGTTAAATATTGCCTCCGCATGAAAATGTTTTCTCTGATTAATTATTAATTCATGCATGTTTGTGCTCTGCTAGATAAATGGCTAATATTGTAAGCATTGATTTCGAAGTACTGGAAACATCAGGTAGAAACTATCTAAGCTGGAAGCTAGATGTAAAGTTTCACCTGCGGGCAAAGTCCCTCATCGCTGTTGTGACTGAAAAAGAAAATGTTAACAATATAGAGAAGGCGCAAGCCATCATCTATATTTGCCGCCATGTGGACAAGACCTTAAAGGCTGAATACCTTACGGTCGAAGATCCACTTGAGCTATGGACTGCCCTTGCGGACATGTATAAACATCAGAAAGATGTTATACTCCCAAGGGCACGATACGAGTGGGAGAACCTGAGACTGCATGACTTTAAGTCCATTGCTGAGTACAACTCAGCACTTTTTAGCATCACCTCACGCCTGAAGTTGTGTGGTGAGAAAGTCTCAGAAAATCGCATACTGGAAAAAACGTATGCGTTCTTCCATGAAAAAGATGCGATACTCATGCAGCAATACCGTGAACGCAAGTTCACCAAGTATTCTGAGCTGCTGTCATGTTTGCTCATGGACGAGTAAAACAGAGAGCTTCTTCTCGCCACTCACAATATGCGCCCCCCGGCACTGCCCCCCTACCAGAAGCTCACTATTCCTCTTCCTTCAAAAAGAAGAGAGATAATAAAAGAAAAGAAAGACCACAGAAGGGGGGTCAACAGAAAAATGTCAAGGGCATTGTACAGCAGCAGTGAAATAATGAAAGTAAGCGGAAGTTCACATGGCAAGAAATGACAAAAATTATGCACCCCCACCCAAGAGGGAATGGGAAGACCAGTGCCATAATTGTGGCATGAAAGGCCACTGGTCTAGAGTGTGCCGAACTCCGCAGCATCTCCAGGATTTGTATAAAGAGAACAAGAAAAATAAAGCTGAAACAAACCTGATAACCTCTGATGCTCCAGTCAAGTTTTTAGCTGACAACTTCGAAAATGATGACATGCTTGATTAGCCTTTACTTTTATCTTAGCAAATTGTTTATAACATTTCATGTTATGAGAGCTTTTATATTACGCAATCTGTTTTGAATGAAAAATTTTTAGACAATAAATGAATATGTCTATCTGAATATACATGTGTCTATACGTTTCATCTTTTGAAACTGCTCTCATAAATGATTAGTAGACAATAAACACGTACGATTTTTTCAATACAAAGCCCAATATCAGGGCCATATTGAAGATCCAGGGAATGCAACACTGTTGCCCCCAAACGTCAAAAAAATATAGGATGCATTAACCCCTCCAAATTCCAAAAGAAACTTTCTAAGTTTCAAGGACATCCGTCTCAACGGATTCCATTTGGAAACAGCAAATGTAAATGAAAAAAAATGATGAAAAAAAAAATTAAATTACCGTATGCAACGTCTCAAGATAAAGGAGTAAAATCCATACTTGAACGTTTTGAGAGCCTTAGAGGCCTCTACCATACGAATATTCGGAGAAAGGAAGCGGAATTAAACGGAGCACCTGAAGTGCCCGACATCAGCCTAGTTTTTACTCTGGCATGATGGACTTGGCCACCCTGAATTTGTGATGATGCAATACATCTCATCCCATGGGTATGACTTGAAGAACCAGAAGATTCTTCAGAAGGGAGAATTCCTTCGCATCCCTTGCTATAAGAAAAAAAAAATTGCAAGGCCATCTCCACAAAAAGTTGAAAAATAATCTCCACGCTTCCTCAAAAAGAATACAAGGAGATAGATGTGGATAAAATCCACCACCCCTAGTGGGCTATTTCGGTACTTTATTGTACTGATAAATGCATCCTCAGTATATTCGTACGTGTGCCTACTACAGACCCGCAACTTAGCTTTTCCAAAGTTATTGGCACAAAAATAAAAATGTTGCGGGCACATTTCCCAGACAATAAAATACAGAAAATAAGTCTGGTTAATGTTGGGAAATATACCTCCCAGTCATTTCAAGAGTATTGCCAAGCAACGGGAATAGAAAATGAACATACAAGTGCCACATGTTCATACCCAAAATGGGTCGACAGAGTTACTGAAAAGTCGACTCCAATGGATTGAACGTCCATTAAATCACGATTGCATATGGATGCATGGGGACATGCAAATTCTGCATGCTGCATCGTAAATGAAAATAAGACCCTCTGGAGGTCAGAGGCTCCAATGCAACTTGCATATGGAATGCCACCGAACATTTCTCTTCAGAGAATCCTCGGTCCGCAGTTTAAATCCACATCGCACCAACACAGAGGACAAATATGGGTCCTCAACGTCGCCTAGGTATCTATGAATGGTTTGACTCACCCTCAATAAAAAGACACCTAGAACCCCAAACGGGGGACGTATTTAAGGTACATCTTGAAGACTGTGATCTCGATGAGACGAGTTTCCCAAAAATAGGCCCAGATACTGGAAAATCTGGCGCGAAGCAAATTATAACGTGGGATACAAAAAGTTTGACCCACTATGATCCGGTAACAATACAATGTGTAGAAGAAATCCCCAAGATCATCCACATATAGAACACTGTTCAGCAATTACCGGAATTATTTATTGACAACCGGAAGATTGTTAGTTCACACATCCCTGCTGCAAAAACTCCAGCTAGGATTGACATCCCCGAGAATGGATGCAATCCACCAGCAGTAGAGAAGTGGCTGATCCTTAACAGAAAAGAGGCAGACCACCAGGCTCCAAGGACAAAAACTCCTGGAGACCTTAAGACAATACTACAACAGGACAATGAGCTCCTGTCCACACCATCACCCTTCCCGGAATCCACTGCAGAGGAATTGCCGGGAAAAAGTGAAATTAAGTAAATGTTGTTTGTACTGGGGAGGTGTTGGACAGATAGAACATAGATTGTCGACAAATGTACTCACGTATCATATTGTCATATTGATCACTCCTTATTTTACACCCTTTTCCCGCATGTTTGCATGCCATTTTGATCGCCCAAATTATGTTTTTCACGATATATCGACGATATTGCGATGCTTTTCACGATTTGTTGTTTTTGTCGCATTTCAGGTGATTTGGCGCGATTAGGAGTGATCTCGAGATGCGTGTAATCTAGACGGCCACCGACGACCTCCCCGAGGGGTATTTTGCTATTGGAGAGGAGCGGAAGAAGAATGGACGTCGCCGGAGCGACGAGGAGGCCAAAACGACCAGTTTGGGCATTTTTTGTGTCCCACTCGGCCGAGTGGAGGAGCCACTCGGCCGACCAGCGAGACACTGCTCGGCCGACCCGTTCAGACACGACTTCCATGTGTACTCGGCCGAGCGACGGAGACCACATCGGCCGAGTGACGCTACCACGTCCGCCCGAGTGGCGCCCAGACGAAGGCCCTCAAAAAGACCGAAGTTACTGTTTTTCGGCCATCTGAGCTTCAGAAGACCCACTCGGCCGAGTGGCAAATTCCGTCCGCCCGAGTGAAGTGAAGCCATCGGCCGAGTGACGACAACTCACTCGGCCGAGCCACCCCCGAACTGAAGACCCCTGAAGTCCCCGACTTACTGGAAAATTTACAGGGTTTTCACTCGGCCGAGCGACTTTTGTCACTCGGCCGAGTGCGATGCGCTGCCTGTAGCGAAATTTGCGGAAAACAGGCTGTGCAGGGGCGTTTTGGTCAGGATTTTTGGACGATTTTTGGGGCTATTTAAGCTCTGTTTTTACCCTAGTTTTGGGAGCCTCCTCTCAGATTTTCTGCAGCTTTTTGAATCTACTTTTTAGCTTTATTAATTGTGATTGGTGAAGAGAAAAACTTGGATTTTTGTTGGGTTGATTGAAGATCTACATTGGTTTGCACTTTTCTTCCACAAAAACTCTATTTTTATTGTTTATATCATTGTTGTGATGAATTCCATTGTCTATTTCTTTGCAAATTATTGTGCTATTGCTATGATTAGTGAGTAGTCTCCACGTCTTGGGGCGTGGGGATGAACCCTGCAAGCCCAATTTCGTATTTGTGTTGAATCGGTAGAAATTGAGCTAGGATTGTTATTAGGGATTAGATTGGGATCGAATCACTACGGATAGCTAGGTATTCACATCAATTGGGATTTGCAAGAGATTGGATCCCAATTCGATAGGAAGCCCTAGAAATCCGAATTGGGTTGGAGTCGGATTTTCGAAGTATCGGTTTGCAAGAGATTGGACCGATGCTAGGATCTCCGGTTGCAATTCCGTGCCGATACCCGTTTGCAAGAGATTGGACGGGTAGGAACTATCCTAATCTAGATTGTGGACCGAGTTTGCAAGAGATTGGGCTCGGTGCGCAATTGGACGATGATGTTGATCCTAATGCTAGCTTCCCTAGGCTAGGGTTTGCAAGAGATTGGACCCAAACCTAGGATAGCTATAGACCGGCAACAGCGCGAGAGCGTGAGCTTGGTTCCACATTTAGTTGCAACTAGTCCATCCGAATTCTCATCCTAGCGATTTCGATACCGGCGAACCACGATTGTGAAATACGGTGAGTAGTGGGGATTCCCCATTCCCTAGGCGTTCTCTGTTTGATTTGATATTTCGCACTTTTGTCTGACGATTGTGACAGGATCGCCCAAGGCAATTATCCCTCTAAATAGCCAGGTTGATTAGGAGCAAGCACGGTCATTCGTCCTCCCTGTGTTCGATACCCGCTCGCCGCTACACCGTGCGCTTGCGGTAAAACTACAACCGTCGCCTCGGGACGTGTACGCCGGGGCGCGATCAAGTTTTTGGCGCCGTTGCCGGGGAGGCGATTGCGTTTGATTCTTTTTCACCTAGCTATTTCTTTCTTTTATTTTCCTTTTTTTTTATTTCTTTTACCATTATTCTTTCCTTTGCTATTTATACCTAACCCTTCCACGGTACTAATCATCTCTTTGAAACTCTATTTTCACTGTGCATGTACACGAGATCTACGGCGGACCCCAAAGCCCTATTATTCGATCCCGAGATCGAACGTACCGCGCGGAGACTCAGAGCGGAAAGGAGACAATATCCGGAAGGGGGGTTTATGACCAACCGGGAAACTCCTGAAGAATTGGCGGCGAGGATGGCGAGAATAGTATCTATTCGCGATAGGCTTCGGCCTAAAACCTCTTCTACTACGTCATCCATCGCCGTGCCGGAGTTGGCGGCCGACAAGAACTTCGAGCTAAAGACGGGATTGGTGGTTTTGATGCAACAAGACCCCTTTCATGGGAACGCTCACGAGAACCCCCACTACCACATCCAATCATTCTTGTCGAAGTGCGCCACTTTCCAAATGCCGGGGGTCTCGATTGATGCCATCAGACTGCGCCTCTTCCCCTTCACGCTAAAGGACAAAGCACTCTATTGGCTGAGGACGCAAGCTGACGGAGTTTTCACCTCTTGGGACGGGTTGGCGGATGCATTCATTGATAAATTCTATCCACCATCCAAGACGGTGAAGATCCGGAGCGCTCTCATGTCCTTCAAGCAAGGACCACACGAGACGCTCTATGAAGCCTGGGAGCGATTTAAGGATTTGCAGCACCAGTGCCCGCACCACAGTATAGAAGATTGGGAGTTAGTGCACAGCTTCTACAACGGTCTCCAACCGGGGACCAAACAAATTATTGATGCCGCGGCGAATGGTGCAATCTTGTCAAAGACTCCCGAGGAAGCTACGGCCCTAATAGAGGAGATGGCCTCTAATAACCAACAATGGGGCGATGAGCGAGGACACTCTACGTCCTCCTTAAAGCCGACTAGCATCTACGAGGCAAAGGCCGTAGCGGAGCTTACGAGCAAATTCGATTCTCTCCACAAGGTGATGGAGAGATTGGAGAAATTCATCACGGAGCCTCAAGGAAGCCCTTCCACCTCCACGCCGGCAAGCCAAATGAGTGATTGGCAAGACCAATCTCAAGCCATGTATTCGGGAGGAGAGCAAGGAGAAGGATCCTTGGAGCAAGTGCAATATGTTGCGGGGAACCAAGGGTATTGGTCCAATCCGGCCGCAAGAAATCACCCGGGATTCTCCTACGCCAACAATGAAGGAGCTTTGAACCCGCCACAGCAACCGCCTAATCAAGCTCGACCACCACCACCCCAACAACAATACTATCCGCCGAGGGGATCTCCACAACAAAACTTCCAACCAAAGCAACAAGTCCCACCTTATAGGCCTCCCGGATACAACCAAGGGTGGAGGAATCAAAACCAAAACCCTCCACAAGCTCCACAAAGATCTGATTTTGAAACTAGAGTGGAGGCGTTCATGGTTGAGCAAAACAAGGTGAATGCTACTTTGAAGGCGGGGCAAGACTCCCTTAGCACCGTAGTGGCTCAAATATCGGAGCAATTGGCATTGCTTAATCGGAACACTCAAAGATTGCCGGCGCAACCGGAGCAAAACCCACGGGGCAACACGGGCCACATCAATGCCGTAGTTGCCGTTACTACTAGAGGCGGGAAGGACACTACCCCCGCCATGATTCCTATTGAGGACCCCGTGGAGGAAAGCGTGGAGCCGGTTGAGCCGGTAGTTGAGATTGAAAAGGAGAAGGAGCCACAAGACAAGGAGAAATCTAGGGCGGAGCTATTAATTGAGGAGAGGCGCTTCATGCCACCGGTCCCATTCCCCCAAAGACTAGCGAAAGCGAAAATGGAGAAAAGGCTAGCGAAATTCCTCGAGTACCTAAGAGGAGTTAGCCTAAATATTCCCTTCCTTGACGCCATCATCGAGATCCCCACATATGCCAAATTCTTGAAGGACTTGATTTCGGGGAGAAAGAGGAAGGAAAAGATCATGCTAGCCGAGGAGGGCTCTTGGTTCACCAAGAGAGAAAAGGAGCCGGCAAAATTTAAAGATCCGGGGAGTTTTCGGATTCCTTGCACGTTGGGCGGCGTGCCTCTTCAAAAGGCGTTGGTCGATCTTGGGGCTAGTGTGAGTCTCATGCCCCTCTCCATGTTCTTAAAGCTTAACACCGGGACAAAGTTGAAACCCACCGATATGCGCATTCAATTAGCCGATGGACGGATAACAAGGCCGGTGGGGATTGCCGAAGACATCCCACTTCAAGTCCCGGGTGGAATATGCTTGCCATGTGACTTCGTCATCATGGACATTAAGGAGGAGGGAGACACCTCATTGAAACTTGGGCGCCCATTCCTCGCCACCGCCGGAGTCATCGTCGACGTGCGCGAAGGTACCTTAACCTTAAACGTCGGAAACATCGAGGTAGAACTCCACATTCCCAAGGCAATGAAGCACATGCCTTACCATGAGGAGCTCGATTATATGGACCTCCTTGATGAGGTGATAGAGGAGGCGATTCCTCACTCAATTGGTGCCCTTTTTGATGAAGAATTCGATGAAAGCCCGGATTTAGGCCATGAGGACAATAATGATGATTCCGCCGACTTCTCCGCTGATGAAGATGAAGGCGACGCTGATGTCGCAAGGATTCGAGAGCTTTGCAAGCTCTCGAAATCAAAGTCTCCAAAGAAAGCTCCGCCGGTACGGAAATCGGCATCGCCGGCTAAGCCGTTGACCGGGGCAAATGCTAGCTTGGGGGAGCCTCCCCCCAACACTATTCGAGATAGGAGACCACCGAGGGAGACCGCTACGCCGCCACGTCCAAATCCAAGCGCGCTCCCCGGGAAGTTTGACGGGTGCATCTCATATGCACCAAACATCCCGCATTGATTGAAAATTATAGGGGGTCGAGCTCACGACCTAAAACGAGCGCTTGTCGGGAGGCAACCCGACGGTTTTTGCTTTATTTTCGTTTTTCTTTATTATCGTTTTAGAAATTTTTTTTTTTAGTGTTTTGAGTCGATCGCCAAAAATTTTGTGATAACGGGTCCCATTTTTCTTGACAGGAAAGGAGATAGGTAGACCCATCATGAGGAAGATGAATGAGGCGACGAGGAGCGCCCAAAGAAGGCGTTCGACGCCTAGGAGGAGCATGAAATCGACTGGAGGAAGAAAGACGGAGTTTAGAGCCCAAACGAAGACAAACAGCAGAATACAAGGCTCACTCGGCCGAGTATACTAGTCACTCGGACGAGTCCAGAAGTTCGTCCGGCCGAGCCGCTCACGAACGAGGGAAGTCTGCTGTACCCAACTCTCTGTTTATTTTCTCGATTTCGATATAACTGCTACTCGGCCGAGTACATTTATTCACTCGGCCGAGTAAAACGGATACCCTCCTAGGGCGAGTCTTGCCGAGTAGCTTGGGTCACTCGGCCGAATGGACTTACTCCACTCGGCCGAGGCTGGCAAAGCCACTCGGCCGAAGCGATATCGGGGAGAAAATTTCTATTGCCTCGCTCGGCCGAGTGACCACGTCACTCGGCCGAGTCGTAACTCTCTATTATATAAGTGACGAAGGGGCGCGGATTTCGAAATCTAAAATCCCAAATCCGCCCGCGCCCCTTCGCCTACCCTCGCCCGATCTCGCCTCGTCGCCAGCGACTCGCCCGCGCCCGCCGCCGCTCGGCCTGCCGTCGCCGGCCGCCCATCGCCGGAGTCCGCCCGAGTCGCCGCCGGCCGCCCCGCCTCCGATCACCTCCGGTTCGCTTATTTTCTCTGTTTTCTCCTCTCCTCGTGTATATTTTGAGGATCCATGTGCTAAACGCCCCCTTAACCCAAATCAATTCCTATACCTATCTGTTATACCCCTATTGCTCCATACAATTTGATTATTACTCGCTGATATCGCTTTTCCATGCGCAGGTTGCTTTTTGGAGCTTAGGGGAGCTCAGGGGAGTTTCTACGGGCTGCTCAGGACTTCGTGGAGGCGCGGACTTCGCACGCTTCCACTACTTAGCACTCGCGGCGTGTTTGGGTAAACTCTTTCCACTCTTGTGCACACGCCGCACTTTTCACTTTTTCGGCGCGCGCTCGGGGCAGATATGTCGCCCCGGACACGGCCGCGGTCGAAGAGAGCTTCCGCCAAGCGGAAGCGGTCGGATGATGCCGGCCCCTCCCACGAGTTGGAGGACTCTCCTCCACCGTCCCCCGCACACCCCGCACAGCCTGCAGGCCCCGCACACCCCGCACAGCCTGCAGCGCACCCACAGCCCGCACAGCCTCTCCCCGCCGATCCACAGCCACCACCACCGGCTCCACTGGTCGGGCCGCTCGGGATTACGTTCCGAGACGACGCACACCGCGCCGTCTTCGAGCGTATCTCCCAGCGCTCGATCGTACCCTCCAGGTTCGCACACCTCGCTGACCTAGGACGCCTGGGGGTACTTGAGGGGATGCTCACGTTGTACGACAACGTGGGCTGGCGAGATTTTTTCCAGGTGTCGGCGGATACTTTTACCCGCCCGACACTTGATGTTCTGAGTTCTATCGCCCGGACCGATGAGGTATGCTCATTCCGGTTCATGGATCGAGAGTGCCAGGTCACTCTCGATATGATGAGAGCATTTTTCTCTTGGCCCGCAGTCCCCGGAGCCGATCGCGGTTATGGCCCCACACATATCCCTCCACCCTCTTTCGACGCCGGTGCCTTCTGGGCACGTATCACGGGTCTCCACGCCGCCTTTGACCCTAGTAGGGCCAAGGCCTCGGCCATCATACATCCCTGCCTACGCATTGCCCAGCGCCTCATGGCGACTACCTTTTTGGCCAGATATGAGCCGGGGACGATGTCTACGCCAGAGCTTTACATGCTCTATGCGATGACTCGTCCCAGAGCTCTGTCTAGGGATGGAGATGAGCTTGTCCCCGCCGTCGTGATCGATATCGCGGCATGGTACTTAGACCGCATCATTGTATCGGTGGGCGCTCGCTCACCGATATGCTGCGGCGGCCTGATTACCCTGCTGGCTCTTATGACCGGCGAGGACTTCCCCGACGACCTGCGACGCGTTCCGGGCCCCACTTCCTTGTCGATAGACGTTATGGCCCGGATGAAGATGCTGCGTCCGCACGGCGAGCGTCACTGGGTCTGGTTGCACGGCCCCTATGGGGCCGATTACATGATTCTCCCGAGCCCTGCTCGGACCCAGATTGCACCGGCCCACGTAGACTGGCTCCCAGATATGGATGTCCTCATCCCCGCCGCCTACGTGCTCGAGGCCGAGGAGGCCGAGCAGGGCCACGCCGCACACGCTGCCCAGGCTGCTCCCGCAGACCCTGCTGCACGCCCTGCCGAGCCCGCTGCCGCCCCTGTGCACCCTCAGCCCACACCTGTCGTTTCCGCTGCTCCTGACACTTCTGTCCTCACCGCTACCAGTGTCGCGAGTACTTTTGCTGAGCCCACTTCCACCACTGTCACCACTTCCGAGGCTGTCCCCACCACTCCCTCTGCCACCTCTGGCCCTCTGTCCGTGGAGCCCCTTTGCTCCGCATTCCCCGAGCGCCCGCCGACCATAGTCGAGTGCGGAGAGCCCTCGTTCACTTCGGTCGTGGAGACCATGGTTAGCATGATCTCCGCTGGGGTTACACCTTTTGGACCGCACACTTCTGCCCCAGCGGGAGATTCCTCTGTCTCCACCGCCGCCTTATTCTCCGAGAGCGTCATGGCGTCTGTCCACACGTCTGTGCCACGGACCTCTCTGGCCACCTCGTTGCCTCTTTTGCACGCCTCCTTTTCTGCCGCTGCCTCCACTTCTCGCCAGCCGGTGTCCCGGCCTCACACCGAGGCCAGGCCCACTTTTCCAGGCACGGCCCCTTTTGTCCCATTCCCTGCTGAGCCCGTTACATACTCCACACGCGTACGCCAGCCTCGCCCTGCACAGCCTAGACCGGTGCGTCCCTCTGCACCACCCCCGCCCGACACTGTACTGCAGAGCATACGTGCTCTTGAGGTGGCGGTGAGTGGTCTTAGAGGAGACCTTCGGACCCTGTCCTCCACCGTCTCTACGATGTCTGGACGCTTTGACCTGATCCCTCAGATCCACTACTGCCTGACACAGATCTTAGAGCGTCTCCCGCGCGTACCCCCACCCACCCCGCAGGTTCCCACACACACACCCACACACGCTCGACCTGCTTCCACTCCCACGCCCACCCCAGCTCAGCAGCCCACACCACCACCACCACCACCTCCGCCTCAGGACGGAGACGGCGCGGCACCGCCTTCTTAGGCACTCTTGATGCCTTGATCCATTCCTGTCGTTGTGCTGCCCGTCTCTGCTGGGTCCTGATGCCCTTTTGTCCACCCCCTCCCCTCACTTATTCTGGGATTATATTTTTGATCATATCTTTTTGTGCACATCATATCATATCTACTTAGGATTCTCATTTTGATCACATCTATATATATCTTTTTGGGAGAGAGGGAGCGTTTTTTTTTTTTGGTGCCGTATTTATTTTCATATCACTCCTGTTTGTGCATGCATCATTCCCGCATCATATTTTCATTTCTTTTTTGTCTTTCTTTTTATTTTTCCATGCATGCATCCTCACTTGCCCCTCACACTTCTTGTCTCTCGGTGTGCCACACTTTGCACATTGAGGACACTGTGCCGTTTAGCTTGGGGGAGTGAGTTCTCACGTTCTTTTTTCGATTTGCCACCTTTATTTTCAGTTTTTCACACCGCTTTTCCCTTTTGCACTCATTTTTTCGTTATTTTCCTTTTGTTTTGCCATGCATCACGTTTTCCTTACTTTCCTGTGTGCCGCATTGCATAGTTCTATTTTCCTTTTATCTTTACTTCTTCATTATTTTTCATCTCATGCTAGAGATGAATTTTCTGTGATGATGTCTACGTGGAGTTAGCTTATTCTATATGCATGCTATATTTGTCGTGTCTTAGATTTCATTTCTGATATCATATGCTATGACTCGCTTGCATTTAGAAATAGGAGCCCACACTTTTTTCCTCATGAAAATGGATGAAATTTTATTATTAGCTGAGCCTGAATATTCATATGTATGCTATCACAGAAAACACACCAAGATTCACGCATTGAATGCCTATATCTGGAGTACTGACTTCTTTTCCTTTATCGCTTCTATATGCATGGATTGTACACTTCACTTCCGGATGATTGAATGATTGTTAGCTATGATATATCTGGATTAGTTAGCTTTTTTGTGATCGAAACTGAGTAGATTAGATTACCCTGCTGAAGTTGTCGTGCATGTCTTATAGAGTGAGCCGAGAGTTATATTTATTTCTTTCTCCACAAATCTTGAACAACATTTCTCTACTTTTAAAATCATTGGTGAATCTCCCCTTAGTGATTCTATTTTATGGCATTTCCCCCGCTATTAATTCCTAGCTCCAAATCTCTTATTCCAAAAAAAAATATATATATATATAATAAAAGAGAGAAGAACATTCCCGTATATCGTTATCTCTCTTTGAGTTGGGATCATTGTATATATGATTGTCAAAAAAAAAAAAGAGAGAAAAGAGAAAAAAAAATCCTCAATAAAAGATCCCATCTCGCTTATTTTCTTTCTTTCTTCTTTCTCTTCTTTGCTTTTGGAGCTTTATAAAAATGGGGATGTAAATATTTTTGTGCCACCACGCTTATAGATAAGCTTGGGGGAGGAGATCCATTGATGTGTGAGAGAGCGACTACTTGACATTGCACGACAACCTAGGCTAAGTAATATTCTATACTCGGTGAGATTGTTTCTAGCTTTACGAAATCCAGAAATCTAAGCCTAGCATTCATTTCATGAAACCCATACTTTTCTATTCTCTCTATTCTATGATGTGATACTCTTATACTCCAGATAGAAAGCGTTCAATTGAAAAGTGTGTGATCTGAGACTTGTATACCGCTTTAGATGATTCAGGCGATGTTAATTTTAAAATCATTCCGTTTCTCATGATTATACCGTTGTTCGTGGGTTTTCTATTTTCTACCTGCACTATTCTACTATGATATCAAAATGAGATTCTTTGACATGTATTTCTCACTCGGTGCATGCTATAAGAGTAGGTGAAACCCACGTCCTGAGAAAATGATCTAGCATCCTACTTCTTTCTTTCTTTCTTTCTTTATTCTCGTTTGGTTTTCATTCTTCTTCGTTTTTCATTTTTTTCGTTTTTCGCCGTTTTCGTTTTCCGAATCCACCGGGTTCGCTTTTTACTTATCTTCCTCGAGGACGAGTAAGAGGCAAGCTTGGGGGATTTTGATCACTCCTTATTTTACACCCTTTTCCCGCATGTTTGCATGCCATTTTGATCGCCCAAATTATGTTTTTCACGATATATCGACGATATTGCGATGCTTTTCACGATTTGTTGTTTTTGTCACATTTCAGGTGATTTGGCGCGATTAGGAGTGATCTCGAGATGCGTGTAATCTAGACGGCCACCGACGACCTCCCCGAGGGGTATTTTGCTATTGGAGAGGAGCGGAAGAAGAATGGACGTCGCCGGAGCGACGAGGAGGCCAAAACGACCAGTTTGGGCATTTTTTGTGTCCCACTCGGCCGAGTGGAGGAGCCACTCGGCCGACCAGCGAGACACTGCTCGGCCGACCCGTTCAGACACGACTTCCATGTGTACTCGGCCGAGCGACGGAGACCACATCGGCCGAGTGACGCTACCACGTCCGCCCGAGTGGCGCCCAGACGAAGGCCCTCAAAAAGACCGAAGTTACTGTTTTTCGGCCATCTGAGCTTCAGAAGACCCACTCGGCCGAGTGGCAAATTCCGTCCGCCCGAGTGAAGTGAAGCCATCGGCCGAGTGACGACAACTCACTCGGCCGAGCCACCCCCGAACTGAAGACCCCTGAAGTCCCCGACTTACTGGAAAATTTACAGGGTTTTCACTCGGCCGAGCGACTTTTGTCACTCGGCCGAGTGCGATGCGCTGCCTGTAGCGAAATTTGCGGAAAACAGGCTGTGCAGGGGCGTTTTGGTCAGGATTTTTGGACGATTTTTGGGGCTATTTAAGCTCTGTTTTTACCCTAGTTTTGGGAGCCTCCTCTCAGATTTTCTGCAGCTTTTTGAATCTACTTTTTAGCTTTATTAATTGTGATTGGTGAAGAGAAAAACTTGGATTTTTGTTGGGTTGATTGAAGATCTACATTGGTTTGCACTTTTCTTCCACAAAAACTCTATTTTTATTGTTTATATCATTGTTGTGATGAATTCCATTGTCTATTTCTTTGCAAATTATTGTGCTATTGCTATGATTAGTGAGTAGTCTCCACGTCTTGGGGCGTGGGGATGAACCCTGCAAGCCCAATTTCGTATTTGTGTTGAATCGGTAGAAATTGAGCTAGGATTGTTATTAGGGATTAGATTGGGATCGAATCACTACGGATAGCTAGGTATTCACATCAATTGGGATTTGCAAGAGATTGGATCCCAATTCGATAGGAAGCCCTAGAAATCCGAATTGGGTTGGAGTCGGATTTTCGAAGTATCGGTTTGCAAGAGATTGGACCGATGCTAGGATCTCCGGTTGCAATTCCGTGCCGATACCCGTTTGCAAGAGATTGGACGGGTAGGAACTATCCTAATCTAGATTGTGGACCGAGTTTGCAAGAGATTGGGCTCGGTGCGCAATTGGACGATGATGTTGATCCTAATGCTAGCTTCCCTAGGCTAGGGTTTGCAAGAGATTGGACCCAAACCTAGGATAGCTATAGACCGGCAACAGCGCGAGAGCGTGAGCTTGGTTCCACATTTAGTTGCAACTAGTCCATCCGAATTCTCATCCTAGCGATTTCGATACCGGTGAACCACGATTGTGAAATACGGTGAGTAGTGGGGATTCCCCATTCCCTAGGCGTTCTCTGTTTGATTTGATATTTCGCACTTTTGTCTGACGATTGTGACAGGATCGCCCAAGGCAATTATCCCTCTAAATAGCCAGGTTGATTAGGAGCAAGCACGGTCATTCGTCCTCCCTGTGTTCGATACCCGCTCGCCGCTACACCGTGCGCTTGCGGTAAAACTACAACCGTCGCCTCGGGACGTGTACGCCGGGGCGCGATCACATATACATCACAAAAGCGATGATGTTTGTAAATTATCGTTCCACACTCCGTTGATAGAAGGCAAACGTAGAGATTGGCCAAAATGTGGAACGTGGCAATAAAAGATGAGCTGGACTCACTTATGAAACGTGAAATGTTCGGACCTGAAGTCCTGACACCAAAAAGGTGTCAAACCTGTGGATAAAACAAAGTATTGCACACATAAGAAAAATAAATAAAAAATCGTATGCTATAAGGTACAACCTATAGCCCAAGGAAAATTTCGCTGAAACTAGGGATCGAACAAATTCAAATGAGCATGTCTCATAAATGATGCATCAGTCTCCCTAAGTTATCAAAAGCGAATACCATACGATTTGGCGAAGGAAAATTATGGATATGCTGTTATTGGATGTTGTGACAGCATACCTTCGTGGATATCTGGTAAAGATAATTTCCACATTTCCTTAAAATGCCTGAATAGACTTCGGGACGTCTATTCAAATGAAGAAAAACAATAAGTATAATAAATACATGTACAACCAAGAGAATCATTTGACAAGTCAATGATTCCTACTGAAGGTTGTCTTTGCATCTGTGAAAAGAACAGGATTAGAGATCATAGTTGGAGACAACTAAAATCTCATCGGATCTCCTGAAGAGAAAACCGAACTACATGAACAAGCCTGACTTTTAAACATGAAATAAAAAGACCTAGGAAAATATAAAGTCATGGCTCTTAGAATTCTGTTACAAACGCCCAGAAGTGCGTTGAAAAAATTAAAAGGACCATTGTCATCCAAAGTACACCTACGGTGGTACACTTACTGGATGTACAAAAAGAACCCTTCTGATCGCTAGAAGAGGGGACGGATATAACTGGTCCCAAAGTCCCTTACCTAAGTGCAATCAGGCACTCCTGGCTAACTGCATGCGTCCCTATATAGCAATTGCAGTAAACTCATCAGCCAGAGATAGTTGGCACCTAACAAGGGCCATTAGACCGGAGTTAAGCCTTCTGCGCTTCCTCCCAGGGTCGAAATATTTGGACTTACAAAATGTAGTAGCATCTTCCAATGTTTATGCGAATGCAGGTTACAGGTCCGGTCCCTATACTGATAAATCACAGAACGGGTACCCACAGTGGGATGGCCATCTACTGCAAATATGCAAAGCAACTTATGAAGACAACATCATCCTATCAATCCCGAGATCCTCACCATTCCAGAATCACACCTGTAACGATTGCTTTTCATGTATCTGGATTTATTATAATATAATATATGTTTTGGTGGATTTTCTCCTCATGTGTGGTTTTCGTCTCCGTAGCTTTCATTTTCGATCGATTCGTCGTATTTTCTCGTTTCTTCCGTAGGATCGTCGATTTCGAAGTATGTCATTCGTGACGGACTTCATAACGGTCGTATCTTACTTTTAGATCAAGCCTAGGAGTCTTAGGAATCGATCCCGGGGCCCCGCGCTCCGTATCGGAACTTTTTGTGCTCATTAGCCGGTATAAGAAGGGGCACCGACCGACTAGATGACGATCCAGTCGGTCGGCAATCCTTCTTGGACCGACTAGTTGGCTTTCTAAATTTCTCAGGAGTTACTGTTTATCGTTAGTCGGTCTAAGAACGTTGGTTGACTGACTAGGTTGCAAACTAGTCGGTCGGCAATGCTTCTTTAACCGACTAACACATCATCTAATTTTAGTATCAGTTATTGTTTACTCTTAGTCGGTCTAAGAACGTTCATCGACCGACTAGATGCTAAACTAGTCGGTCAGTATTTGTTCATGGACCGACTAATTCTAAATCCTATTTTCGTTCAGAAGTTACTGTTTGCACTTAGTCGGTCTGCGTTGTGTTGAATATTGGACTCCCCGGATTTGGTTTTGATGATGAGCAAACATAAATAATTCATGAACTAACAATTTGTGAGCGCAGTATTGGAGATCGTCGCCAATTTCACGAGAATATTCAAAGCGACATCTCAACACTTCCAAAAGCTCGTATTCAAGCCTAAAGCTTCGTTGAAGCTCCTGCAGCGCTTTGGAAGTTATGAAGATTCAATCGAAGCTCTCTAAGACCGTTTATTATGGTTTTATTTATTGTCTTTTAGTTTCGATTGATAGAATGTTAAGCCTTGAGTATATCTTACGTTTCTATCTTCATTACGCTCATTTCGTAGCTCTAGGATTCTTGCACAAGTTCATTCTAACTTCCTCGAAGCGTCGCGCTTCGATTCGGACTTTGTTGTGCATGTTAGTTGGTACAAGAACAAGTACTGACCGACTAGATGGTGATCTAGTCGGTCGGCAACTGTTCTTGGACCGACTAGTTTGATTCCTTAATTTCTTGGACTTTACTGTTTACAGTTAGTCGGTCTACGTTGACTCACCGACCGACTAGTTTGTGAACTAGTCGGTCAGTGATGCTTCTTTGACCGACTAGTTGTGACTTACTGTTCACTCTAAATTTCTCCTAAGCTACTGTTTACCGTTAGTCGGTCTAAGAACGTTTGATGACCGACTAGTTGACAATCTAGTCGGTCAACTTTTGTTCTTGGACCGACTAAGTCAACTTGCCTTCAGACTAAGTTGTGAAACTAGTCGGTCAGATAGTCTTCTTGGACCGACTAGTTTTCTAGGTCTGAAATTCTATCTCTTCTCAGATCTGCTCTTAGTCGGTCCATGCTTTGTGACTGACCGACTAGTTGATGATCTAGTCGGTCAGTGAGTGTTCTTTGACCGACTAATACTCACAGATTTCTTTCCGTTGGAGATTGACCTAACTTGTTTTTATGGGACCCTATAAATACGAACCTAGGTCATTTCTATCTTCAATAGAGCTGCCATTAAGAGATTCATTGAGTTCTAAAGAGATAGCTATTCTCCCTCAAATCTAAAGCTCTCTTCCTCACAAGAAACCCATTCTCTCTCTCATTTCTAGATCTAGAGAGAAGGTTGTTCTTGGTGAGCTCTTCAAGCTATTGCTTGATCCAAGTCTCCAACTCTTCCCTAGGCACCCATTGCTGCTCATTTCCTTGGTGCTAGGGCTTGGTGACTTCATCTTCCTCAAATCCTTCATTCCACCTATTGGGTAAGAAAAACTCAAGGTATAGGATTTTGTGGTAAGCTTGTTTATTTCATATAAACTCTTTTATATTGCTTATTGGTTCTCTCGGTTGTGAGAGAAGTTTGTGATCCCGGGTTGTGGGATTCACTTTGCCATTGCATGTATGATTTGATCTTGTGAAGGTTTTTCACAAGATATTCATAGTGGAAATCTTGAGTTAGGGTTTCTAACTCAAGTATCCGGAGGGGATCCGGGTGGTTGGGACGTAGGATCACCGGGAACAAGTCGGGGAGACTTGGGTGGATCCGAACCCATTAACATCGTTTGTTAGCATTGTCAATTTCGTTGTCGTCATTCAATTTAAGCTTCCGCAAATTGATTTGGTAGTTGATTGCAATTTAATTTGGAATTATACTCCTTATTATTTTAAAGTACTATTCACCCCCCCTCTAGTACTTGTGCAGTAGCTGGTAGGGCATTACATTTGGTATCGGAGCCAGATACACAGCTATGTCTGCCAACGACAACAAGACCGTGCCTCCACCTTCCAACTATGACACCTTCAGGAACCGTGAAGGAGCGTCATCGGTGATGGAAGGACATTCCTCTACGAGGCCTCCATTCTTCAACGGTACCAACTACGGGTACTGGAAGTGCCGGATGGAGACTTTCCTCCGGAGTGCATCTTTATGGAGGACTACAATGAAGGAGTACATCGAGCCCGAAGAAGAAGATTTTGAGAAATGGACTACCGCGGAGGTCGCCGCGGAGGTAAGCAATGCCAAGGCAATGAACGCCTTGCAATGCGCATTGGAGCCCGAGGACTTCAATAAGATATGCACATGTAAGAGTGCATATCAAATTTGGAACTCTCTCCTCATACTACATGAAGGGACGAGTCGGGTAAGAGACTCTAAACTCGTAGTTGTAACCAAAGATTACGAAATGTTTCATATGCAACAGGGCGAGAAGATGAAAGAATATTACGCTCGCTTCGTTGACATAATAAACGAGTTAGAGGCCCTCGGCAAGATCTACACTCAAAAGGAGAAGTGCTTAAAGCTTATTGAAGGACTTCCCTCTTCTTGGGAAAAACGTACCTTCGCCATCGAGGAAGGTAATGACATGAACAAATATACCGTAGTTCAACTAATGGGTACTTTGATGTCATACGAGGTACGCAAAGATAGCAAGGTGAAGCTACAAGAAAAGATGAAGTCATATTTGAACCTAGATGCGCCTAAGAAAAAGGCGATTGCATTCAAGGCGGCTTCATCCACATCTTCCGATGATGAAGACTCGGAAAACGAGTTGGACTTGGAGTCCATGGCACTCATGGCCAAGAAGTTCAACCGTTTCTTCCGAAAAGGTAACTTCAAGAACAAAGCTAAATTTGGTTCTACTAACGCCTCTTCCTCTCCTTTGTGTTTCAAGTGTAATAAGCCGGGACACATGAAAGCGGAGTGTCCCCTCAATAAGCACAAAGAGAAGTGGAAGGCGCCAAAATTCGATAAGTCCAAGAAATACAAAAAGGGGTACAAGAAAGGACTTGTCGGAGCAACATTCACCGACTCCGAGGATTCCTCAAGCAGAGAGTCGGATGATGAGAAAGTGGAGCAAGCACATATGTGCTTCATGGCAAGAGAGGAGAACGATCAAGGATCCTCCTCTTCCGATGATAGTAATGACGAAAGCGATGAGGTAACGATGGATGATCTTAGAAATGCTAACTCTCAACTTTGGTCAAAATACACTAAGTTAGTAAATAGGTATACTAAGGTAAAAGATGACCTAGCTAGCACTCAAACATCGCCTAAGAATATCATCACCAACAACGACACCGTTGTTGAAGAGTTAAGAAATGAGATTGTGAATCTCAAATCTAAACTCGAACATGTTAGCATTGAGGATGCGGAAGAACATGAGATAGCGGATTTAACTTCTCAAAACTCGACTTTGAGTATTGAGAACGAGAATCTTAAATCTCGTGTTTATGTGCTCACTTCGCAAATATCCACTTTGGATACTTCTTTGCGTTCTCTCAAAGAGAAATATGAGAACACATTGGGCCGAATCAACGAATTCAACAAGGGTAAAGGCCATTTGGATAATATCCTAAAAGATTTACTTCCGGCCAAACACCACATTGGCTTGGGGTATATGATGGAAAATTCATCCAAGTCGGTCACTACTTTTGTTAGGCCAACTTCCGAAGCCTCAACTAGTGGGAGCAAACACTCTATTGGAAGTTCATCTTCCAATGGTGCTTCCACCTCGTCCACACCCTCTTTTGGAAAGAAACCCACTTTGGGTGGACCTCCAAAGAAGGGGCATGCCTACATGTACACTAATAACATGCCACGTAGGAACACACGTCCTACTCCACCGTCTCACACTTATGATGATTTTTATGCAACACATTCTCGGGCACGTGCACACCAAGTGAGACACCCTCACGCACGTGTTCCCACACATGCATATGTACACCCACCTCATCATATGAATAATTCTCGTCGTGCACCATTCCATCATGTCCCGTATGCCTATCCACAACATGCATCACGTAGAAATCAACGTAGCATGCATGCACCCAATAGGATGATGGCTCCCAAAATTTTCACTATTTGGAGCCCAAAGGACACAAGCATGGACGAAAAACAAATGTACATGAATGCTTATTTTTCGGATGTTGTGCATAGTAAGAATTATGTGGGGAAGTCTAAGTCCACTTGGACTTGGCTTCCAAAGGTCTAATCCCTTGGACCCAATGACCTTGGGTACCATGATATGAAAGTGTCTATCTTTAGGTACTCAAGGAAAAGAAAAAGAAAAGGAGCATCAAATTTAAATTTAGCTCCAAAGGGAATTGGATACTCGATAGCGGGTGCTCCAAACACATGACGGGTGACGCTCGTTTGCTCTCCGGAGTGGTTCCCATTGCGAATGGAAACCGCGTCGTATTTGGAGGCAACGAGAGCGGAACCATCATAGGTGTTGGTAAAGTCGGTAACCCTTCTAAACCATTAATTAGTGACGTTTATCTTGTTAGTGGTTTAAATCATAATCTTATTTCAATAAGTCAACTTTGTGACAAAGGTTACAAAGTTAGCTTTGCGAAAGGATTGTGTCATATTTTAAGAAAGGATAATGAAAAATTATTAATTTCCGGACCTCGTCGTAAAGACATATATATTTTGGATCTTCCTAAGTCATATGAACAATGTCTCGTTGCCAACACAAGTGAACAACACTTATGGCATCGACGCTTTGGACATGTGAACTTTGGAACACTATATAAGCTTTCAAAATTGAATTCTATTAAAGGTTTTCCGAGGCTTGCTTTTGAAAAGAAAAGTTTTTGTGATTGTTGTCAACGCGGCAAGCTTCCTAAATCTTCATTTAAACCTAAGAAAAGCATCTCTACTAAACGGCCACTAGAGCTATTACATCTAGATTTATTTGGGCCAACTAGAGTAGCTTCCTTAGGAAATGCAAGGTATGGACTTGTCATCGTAGATGACTATTCAAGATTTACTTGGGTATTTTCATTGTGTAATAAAAATGAAGCTTTTGAAAACTTCACAATTTTTGTTAAGAAAGTACAAAATCTCTTAGGAACCACCATTGTCACTATTCGTAGTGATCATGGAGGTGAATTTGAGAATGAGTCTTTTGAGACATTTTGTGATGAAGTTGGTATTACTCACACCTTCTCTTTCCCTCGTGCACCTCCTCAAAATGGTGTAGTTGAGAGAAAGAATAGGACGCTAGTGGAGTGTGCTCGCACTATGCTTGATGATAGCCAACTTGGCCATCAATTTTAGGCGGAAGCGGTACACACCGCTTGCTATGTGTTTAATAGAATACTTTTGAGGCCCGGCACTAAACAAACTTGTTATGAATTGTTGTTTGGTAGGTTGCCACAAGTTAAACATTTTCGTGTTTTTGGTTCGAAATGTTTTATTAAGAACACATATGGTAGTTTGGACAAATTCGACCCGAGATCCGATGAGTGGATTTTTGTTGGATATTCTACGCGTAGCAAAGCCTACCGGATATTCAACAAACGAACCTCAACGATCGAGGAATCGCTTCATGTCTCATTTAATGAAGGATTTGTTCCAACTAGAATTTCAAATGATAATGATTCTATGGATGTTTTATGTGATTCGTTTGATAATTCTAAGTCTAATGATTCTATTGATTCTATTGAGACTAACCCAACTAATGAAGTTGTTGAGAATGTTCCAAGTGATCAAGGTATTCCCAAACGGCTTCACTCGGTTCGTGACCATCCCCATGAGCAAGTCATTGGCAATATCTATGATAGTGTCAAGACGAGATCGCAAGTTCACCACTTCGCAAATTGTGCCTTTGCCTCATCGATAGAGCCAAAGAATATTAATGAAGCATGCGAAGATAGCGCTTGGATCTTAGCCATGGAGGAGGAGCTCATTCAATTCGAGAGGAATGAAGTTTGGGAGCTTGTTCCATTGCCATCGAAGAACCACACCGTCATAGGGACAAAGTGGATCTTCAAGAACAAAACCGACGAAAACCAAGTCGTCGTCCGGAACAAAGCCCGGTTAGTAGCTCAAGGCTATCGTCAAGAGGAAGGTATCGATTTCGAAGAATCTTTCGCTCCGGTAGCTAGATTAGAATCAATTAGATTACTTTTGTCTTTTGCATGCCATAAGAATTTTAAATTATTTCAAATGGATGTTAAAAGTGCATTTTTAAACGGAGATGTCGTTGAGAAAGTTTACGTTTCTCAACCTCCGGGCTTCATAAATGAAAAATTTCCAAATCACGTTTTTAAACTAAAGAAAGCTCTTTATGGTTTGAGACAAGCTCCTCGAGCTTGGTATGATCGCCTAAAGAATTTTCTTTTGGATTTGAATTTTAAAATGGGCGAAGCCGATTCAACACTTTTTATTAAGCATGCGAATAATGATATTTTATTAGTTCAAATTTATGTTGATGATATCATTTTCGGTGCTACTAACTTCGCTCTTTGCGAAGAGTTTTCTAATGTGATGAAGGAACAATTTGAGATGAGCCACATGGGCGAACTCAAATATTTCTTAGGTCTCCAAATTCGCCAAATGAACGATGCAATCTTCATCCACCAAACGAAGTACACGGTGGAGTTGCTAAAGCGATTTGGAATGGAGAATGCCTCCGGGAAAAAGACTCCGATGAGCACGACTACGCATCTTGACAAGGATACGGGCGGTAAGGATGTAGACATTCGTCTATATCGAGGTATGATAGGTAGTTTGCTTTATCTTACCGCAAGTAGGCCCGATATTATGTTTGCCGTATGTATATGTGCTCGTTATCAGTCTCAACCTAAGGAGTCTCACTTAGTAGCGGTAAAGCGTATTTTTCGCTATCTAAGTTACACTTTAGATTTTGGATTACTTTATCCGAAATCTAGCACGTATGAGTTAGTCTCATACAGTGACGCTGATTATGCGGGATGCAAATCCGACAGGAAAAGTACTAGTGGCACTTGCCATTTTCTAGGAAATTCTCTTGTCTCTTGGTTTTCCAAGAAGCAAAATTCGGTTTCACTTTCAACCACTGAGGCGGAATATATTACCGCCGGTGCCGCTTGTGCCCAGGTTCTTTGGATGAGACACACATTGAAGGATTTTGGTATTCATTGTGATACTAGCCCTATCATGGTGGATAACCAAAGTGCTATCTGTCTTTCAAAGAATCTGGTGCACCATTCCCGATCGAAACACATAGATGTCCGACACCATTTCTTAGATGATCATGTTGCTAAAAAGGACATCATTTTAGTGTACGTTGAAACCCAAAAGCAAATCGCCGATATTTTCACGAAACCCCTGAAGGAGGACTCCTTTGTGCGGTTGCGTCGAGAATTGGGGATTATGGGTGAATCCGAGATATAGGATTCATATTTTAATTCAATCATCTTGCATGCTAATATATTTCGCGATATTTCATTCATGCTAGATTAGTTGAATTTTTGGGAATTTTATGTGATTTATTTGAATTTATTGCTCGAATTCGTATTTCAATGTCGTATTTAAGATTTCGACGTTTTATGGGGTAATTTAGATGACTAATGAGTGAGTTAGGATGTTTCATCCAAGTGGTTTGTGAAGAGAAATCAAATTTCTACTTTTGGACTCTTCTAGTCGGTTTCAGTTCACTTATCAACCGACTAGATGATCATCTAGTCGGTCAGCATATGAACTCAGACCGACTAGATCATGCAAATATCCATCTCCTATCTTTTTCTTTCGTTAGTCGGTCATAGTATACTTTCCGACCGACTAGATTGAAAACTAGTCGGTCAGTAAATATACTGCGACCGACTAATTCTTGCCCTAGAAATTCTTCTGAGCTACTGTTTCGACTTAGTCGGTTCAAGCTCATTGACCGACCGACTAGATCGTAATCTAGTCGGTCAGTACTTGAACTGTGACCGACTAAGTGTGTTAGGGCAGCTGTGTCTTTTCGCATCCCGACCGACTTATACTCGATTTCATCCGACTAAACTCTCATTTAGTCGGTCTTCTCTCTTGCTCCAGCCCGAAAACCCAAAACCCTCAACTCGAACCCCTTCGTCTTCCGGCCGTTTCTCCGTCGATCGCCGCCATCCGCTGCCGTCGACTCCACCTCCTAGGTATCTCCCTCCCTCTCCTAGGTCGATTTCCTTTTCTAGGGTTGTCTCTCCTTGATTCAAGCTCTAGATCCTAGGGTTTCAATTTCTAGCCTAGGGCTTGTGATTTTCGAATTTTCTTGATCTCTAGGGTTGTTAGCTTGTGATCTCTAGGTTGTACTTGATCTTATTATCAGTTGCTTGTGCTCTTAGAACTATGGCTAAGACTCGCATTCCGATCGCCTCTTCCGGGGCCTCTCCTATGACCGTAGGGCCTTCTGACCCTAGGAATCCCCCGAAGCCTAAGCGTCGTGCCAAGTCTACCCTAGCCTCTCCATCTTCGCCTCCTCTTAAGAAGCCTAGGACTGCCACCGTCAAGCCCCGCAAATCCAAGACCAAAAAGCCTATTCTTCATACTCCGGCTACTCCTCCCGATTCCGATTCCGATACTGATTTTATCCCTGAGGATGAGCCTACTAGGGAACCTACCCCACCTCCGAAGACCCGTAAGGCCAAGGGTAAAGCTCCTATGCCAGTTGGCGGTGTAGACATATCGTTGTGCCGCGATGACCCTCAGTGTCTCGCCGCGTACAACCGTATAGAGCACTGTCCACTGTTGTTAGAGCATTACGTTCAGTTCTCTGATTTCCTCGGCCTTGCTGATCTTCTGTCTTATAGTGGCCTTCTAGATTATCTCCGATACGACCCCAAGGCCAATCCCAAACCATACCCTCGCCTCGTGAAATTGTTCTATGCCAATCGTATTCGAGGCCAGTACGACGCCAGCCACTCCATTGAGACGACTGTCTTGGGAACTCCTATAGTTCTCACAGCAGAAATCTTGGGGGAGATCCTTGGTTGTGCGTCGTGTGGTCTCCTCCCCTCGGACATTTCTGTAGACGACATTTCTTCCTTGGATCAGTCTATTCTTGCAGATATTTTCCAGGTTATCCCCTCCGCATTCATTGGTGTTCCTTCGAAATCCTTTAAGCCGAATGCGTGGGTTCTTAACCTGATTTTGAAGTCATGTCTTCTTCCGAAATATGGATCCTCTTCACTTCCCTCTCAGCCGTTTTTGAAGCTCATATACGCTCTTTTCTTGGGGTGCGAGATAAATTGGGCTCGCGTGATACTCGATAAGATGGATTCTTTCGAGTGTATACGCAAGACCAATAAGTCTGCGCACATTCCATACCCCTGCTTGTTGACTCTCGTATTCCGTCATTTTCGAGTTCCTCTCCCTCCTGACGATGAGCGTCCTTTGGGTACGCCTCTAAACGCGACGGCCGTGAAGAAATCTTTAGCGGCACTTCGTCACGTGCAGAGGTCTACCGCATCTGCTTCACAGTCTACTCCGTCAGCCGCTGCAGCCTCCTCTTCCCCTGCTACTTTGGACGATGTCGTACGTCTACTTCGTCAGCACGACTCCCGTTTGGCTCGTACTGAGGAGGTCGTATGTCGTATGGCTCGTATGATGGGGATTGAGCTTCCTCCTTCGGTGTCTGAGGCCGAGGAGATGGACGATGAGGAGCTTGACGAGCTTGTCACTTCTTTTGCCCGTGGCGATGAGGCCACTGCTGCTGCTGCTGGTGTTTCCACTTCTGCTCCTGGAGTTGGCACCTCTACCGGTGCTCCAGAGCCTTCTGCTTCTGCACTTCAGTCTTCAGAGCCTGCTGTTGACCCTGTTGCTGAGCCTGCTGCTATTCCAGTTGACACTTCTGCTGTCGAGACCCTTGCTGCTGTAGAGCCTGTTCCTGAGATCTCGACTCCTGCCCCGACGATTCCATCTGTTGAGACGCCTCTTCTCCCTGCAGAGCCTGAGTCCACTCCGTCGACTGGACCCACGGACGCTGCAGATCCTGCCTCCTCCTCGTGATCGTTGTTCCGAGGACTCTCCATATACGCTTTGGATGATATATCTTAGCGAGAGTATTATGGGTTAGGATAGGGTATGAGGGTTATTATGTTTTGATGTATTTTGGATGTCGTCGCTGCTGCTGTATTTATTTTGATGAGAATGATGATGATGTTGATGTATTTCTTTTTGATGATATGTAGCACTTGATATGATGTATCTCATATATTCGATGTGATATCTTTTTGGATATACTCATGTTGTCTCTGCATATATATATGTTCATCGTCATTCACTTTGTCTTTTATTCGTCGTGCAAATTTTAATATTCGTTGAATGTATTTGAAATGAGATTTCGTCGCTCGACGCATAAAAACTTGGTTAAATAGATTTAAATTCTATAATTGTATAGAATTGTTTTCCATGCACAAAATTAACCAAGTATATTGAATATTGAAGAGTATGTTTCTTTATTCAATTAATGAATAATTATTTGGTATTTTTGATGATTTTGATTTTCACTTTGTGATAATGGACAATTGGCACACTTTGAATTGATTTAATCGTTTTTCCTTTGGTGTCAATTAGCTCCATCGTCATTGTCTACGACTCCCGATGTTGGATTTTACATTTCCTACTTGTTGTCGTTGTATGCCCCCCCATTTTTGGGATAATGCCAAAGGGGGAGAGATAATGATAATAAATAGTGCAAATGAAAAATTTAACTCAATTTCCAAGAATCTAGTTTGATATGTTAGATTCAGGGGGAGTTAAGATACATATAAGGATTTTCAAAATCCGATATTTCAAAAATCAATTCTCATTATATATCTTACTCGTCTGATTGATGCAATTCATATATATTCATTTGGGAATTAACGTGTCATCAATGCAGGGGGAGTAAGTATTTTACATTTGAATTATTATTTTTGATTATTATTTATGTTGGTTTGTCATCACCAAAAAGGGGGAGAATGTTGAATATTGGACTCCCCGGATTTGGTTTTGATGATGAGCAAACATAAATAATTCATGAACTAACAATTTGTGAGCGCAGTATTGGAGATCGTCGCCAATTTCACGAGAATATTCAAAGCGACATCTCAACACTTCCAAAAGCTCGTATTCAAGCCTAAAGCTTCGTTGAAGCTCCTGCAGCGCTTTGGAAGTTATGAAGATTCAATCGAAGCTCTCTAAGACCGTTTATTAAGGTTTTATTTATTGTCTTTTAGTTTCGATTGATAGAATGTTAAGCCTTGAGTATATCTTACGTTTCTATCTTCATTACGCTCATTTCGTAGCTCTAGGATTCTTGCACAAGTTCATTCTAACTTCCTCGAAGCGTCGCGCTTCGATTCGGACTTTGTTGTGCATGTTAGTTGGTACAAGAACAAGTACTGACCGACTAGATGGTGATCTAGTCGGTCGGCAACTGTTCTTGGACCGACTAGTTTGATTCCTTAATTTCTTGGACTTTACTGTTTACAGTTAGTCGGTCTACGTTGACTCACCGACCGACTAGTTTGTGAACTAGTCGGTCAGTGATGCTTCTTTGACCGACTAGTTGTGACTTACTGTTCACTCTAAATTTCTCCTAAGCTACTGTTTACCGTTAGTCGGTCTAAGAACGTTTGATGACCGACTAGTTGACAATCTAGTCGGTCAACTTTTGTTCTTGGACCGACTAAGTCAACTTGCCTCCAGACTAAGTTGTGAAACTAGTCGGTCAGATAGTCTTCTTGGACCGACTAGTTTTCTAGGTCTGAAATTCTATCTCTTCTCAGATCTGCTCTTAGTCGGTCCATGCTTTGTGACTGACCGCCTAGTTGATGATCTAGTCGGTCAGTGAGTGTTCTTTGACCGACTAATACTCACAGATTTCTTTCCGTTGGAGATTGACCTAACTTGTTTTTATGGGACCCTATAAATACGAACCTAGGTCATTTCTATCTTCAATAGAGCTGCCATTATGAGATTCATTGAGTTCTAAAGAGATAGCTATTCTCCCTCAAATCTAAAGCTCTCTTCCTCACAAGAAACCCATTCTCTCTCTCATTTCTAGATCTAGAGAGAAGGTTGTTCTTGGTGAGCTCTTCAAGCTATTGCTTGATCCAAGTCTCCAACTCTTCCCTAGGCACCCATTGCTGCTCATTTCCTTGGTGCTAGGGCTTGGTGACTTCATCTTCCTCAAATCCTTCATTCCACCTATTGGGTAAGAAAAACTCAAGGTATAGGATTTTGTGGTAAGCTTGTTTATTTCATATAAACTCTTTTATATTGCTTATTGGTTCTCTCGGTTGTGAGAGAAGTTTGTGATCCCGGGTTGTGGGATTCACTTTGCCATTGCATGTATGATTTGATCTTGTGAAGATTTTCACAAGATATTCATAGTGGAAATCTTGAGTTAGGGTTTCTAACTCAAGTATCCGGAGGGGATCCGGGTGGTTGGGACGTAGGATCACCGGGAACAAGTCGGGGAGACTTGGGTGGATCCGAACCCATTAACATCGTTTGTTAGCATTGTCAATTTCGTTGTCGTCGTTCAATTTAAGCTTCCGCAAATTGATTTGGTAGTTGATTGCAATTTAATTTGGAATTATACTCCTTATTATTTTAAAGTACTATTCACCCCCCCCCCCCTCTAGTACTTGTGCAGTAGCTGGTAGGGCATTACACGTTGGTCGACCGACTGACTAGTTGCCAAACTAGTCGGTCAGTGGTTGCTCTTTGACCGACTAATCTGTGTTAAAACCCTAATTTCTGGGCAGCCGCCAGCCCATCCTATTTATACCCCTCCCAAACGTTTTCTTCTTTCTCCACTCGACCCAAAACCCTAAAATCTCCCCCATTGAGCCCCCATCTTCCTCCAAGCCCTATTCCTTCATCCCAAGCCCTAGATTCATCATCTAAACCCTCCATCAACTCATTCTACCTCTCATCTTCCCCAAATCTCCATCAAATCCCCAAAATCCCCCAAAAACCCCTAATTCTCCAAAACTTCTCCATTTGTTTCCAGATCTGGTCCTAGGGTTCTCCGGAGTGTTTCTTCCGCTTCCTCTCGGTAAGAAATCGATCTCTTGACGTTTTTATATCCTATTTGTATTTTTATGAAACCCTAATGAAATTTCATGTTGTTTGATGTTTGTTTCCCCATAACAGCGATTTACCCCGTAGATTAGCATCCGCGAGACGAACCTTCGTGATCGTCATTCTCGGTGCTAGGCAAGTGAAACTTGCCATTTAGGGTTTAGGCCATGTTTTAGGGCATTTGCTTGTTGTAGGCGTAAAAGAGGCTAGGCGACGAAATGATACTCGCCTAGGCGCAAATTGGGGAACTAGCTTGACAACGAAGCTAGTTCCGACATATGTCATGTTGCACAATTACCATGTCATGTTTACTTTCCATTAACGGTACGCGAATTAATTGTCATGTCATTGCATTCTTTAAGTGTTGTTGTGATTGTGTAGCTTCGCTACAATGTTTGTGTTCCTGGCTCGTGTTCCAGAAGCGAGCCCTGTAGTTGGAAACCCCAACGCTCGACATTGAATTGTGAAATAGGAAAACAAGCTCCCGTGCGGGGCAACCCTGGCTCACTTGCTGGGCTCATGTGCAGGGACCCTGGCTTGTTTACGTGTGGGATGGGGTAAGGGTTAAGCGGTCATTCAACTGGGGGTCTGCCTGATCAGCAACTGCAGTTGTAAGACGTAAACTCTGGGGTGGGGTAGTGTTTAGTGCCGATCGGTGTGAATGATGTACCATTCAGCTGAAGGGCGTAAACATCTACAAAACAACGTGAAACGTGAATAGTGAATTGATTGAGAATGATAGTAGCTTTGGAGCTCCAGATTTTTGTGACCTCTTCTGACCGGGAGTCTTATCAGAAGGTTCTAGTAGCAGCCAAGAGGCAGGAGCTGCTCGTGAACCAGAGGATTGGGTCTGTTGTTGGTGCTGGGAAGAGGCCTATGGAGCAGGCCAGAGCTGTGGTTAGACTTGGATTCAGGCCTAATCAGTCTGCTCAGTTTAAGAGGCCAGGAGGGCCTATTCTGAAGACTTGCCATTTCTGCGGCAAGCCTGGCCACATCAAGGATCAGTGTCGGAAGTTTTTGGGCCAGTGTCTGGTTTGTGGTGATGCTTCCCATGTCGCAAAGGATTGTCGGCATGCAGGTCCGCTGCGGAGGGCACCTGTTGCAGCACAGCCGTTGCAGTAGCGAGCGTCTGTTCCTGCTGGACGTGGAGCAGCTCTTGTTCCGCAGGGGCAGGCTTTTCGGCAGGCTGTTCCGCCGAGGAGGCAGGCTTTTCTGATTATCGCTGCGGAGAGCGAGGCTGTGGATGAGGTTATCGCAGGTAATCCTCAATCTAGCTGTTACTTTCCTAGCTGGTTTGATTGTTAGATTATGTTGTTTGCTTGAACATGGTTGTTTGCTAGACTAGGGTTTGATTGTTAATTGATTGTTAGGTGTGGTTTTGGTTTGCACATTTCCTGCACGAGTCCTCTTTGACTCTGGTGCATCGATGTGCATTATTTCTCGGAGCTTCGTGGAGAGGCATTCCTTGTCGACGTCCCCTCTTTCCAAGAGTTGAAATATCGTTACAGGGAATGGCGTGGTCTCGGTGCATCGTGGTTGCAATTCTTGCTCGTTGGTGGTTTGTGGACATGAGCTTTTCGCTGATTTCATTGTCCACGACATCATCAATTATGATGTAGTTCTTGGGATGGACTGGCTTGCGAGCTTCTATGCTACGATCGACTGTCAGAGGAAGAAGGTGGTGTTCGAGATTCCCGGAGGTCCAGTATTTGAGTTCAGTCGTGGTAGCAGTTCGCTTGGTCCTGTCAGATTTCGGGCCAGGCCGGTGGAGGCTGTGGCTATGCAGATGGAGTTGGAGTGGCCAGCTGTGGTGCGAGATTTTGGCGACGTCTTCCCCGAGGAGATGTCTGGTTTGCCGCCTGATCGGGCTTTGGAATTTTCTATTGATCTTGTTCCAGGTGCGCAGCCGATTTCGAAGGCGCCGTATCGTATGGCACCTGCAGAGTTGGAAGAGTTGCGGAAGCAGTTGGATGAGCTTTTACAGAAGGGTTATATTAATCCTAGCGTGTCTCCGTGGGGAGCACCGGTGTTGCTGGTGAAGAAGAAGGATGGTTCACGTTGTATGTGCGTGGACTATCGGGAGTTGAATGCGGTGACCATTAAGAATAAATACCCGTTGCCTCGCATCGATGATATTTTTGATCAGCTTGGAGGTTCGAGGGTGTTTTCTAAGTTGGATTTGAGGAGTGGTTACCATCAGTTGAAGGTGAAGAAGGGAGATGTTCCGAAGACAGCGTTCAGGACGAAGTATGGACACTATGAGTTTGTGGTTATGCCTTTCGACGTAACTAACGCGCCCGCAGTTTTCATGAATCTGATGAACCTGATTTTCTACGACTTTTTGGATAAGTTTGTCGTTATCTTTATTGACGACATTCTGATCTATTCGAAGTCGGAGGAAGAGCATGCCTCGCACTTAAGGACGGTGTTGGAGATTTTGAGGAAGCATCGGTTGTATGCTAAGTTTTCGAAGTGCGAGTTTTGGCTGGATAGAGTTGCTTTTCTCGGGCATGTGGTGACTGGAGATGGTATTTCAGTGGATCCCGAGAAGATTAGGGCCATCAGGGAGTGGCCTGTTCCGTCGTCTGCGTCTGAGATTCGGAGTTTCCTTGGACTTGCTGGTTATTATCGGCGATTCATTAAGGACTTTTCCCGTATTGCTGAGCCGATGACCAGGTTGACGCGGAAGGATGTTACTTTTGTTTGGTCGGGTGATTGCGAGAGTGCTTTTGGTGTCCTGAAGGAGAGGTTGACGACTGCCCCTATTCTTGTTGTGCCTGATCGCAGCGGTGGATTTGAGATCTTTTGTGATGCTTCTGGCAAGGGTCTCGGTTGTGTGTTGCATCAGCATGGGCATGTTGTGGCGTATGCGTCTCGTCAGCTTAAGGTTCATGAGAAGAATTACCCGACGCATGATTTGGAGTTGGCTGCCGTTGTGTTTGCTCTTAAGATTTGGAGGCACTTCCTGCTGAGTGAGAAAGTGAAGATTTTCACCGATCACAAAAGCTTGAAGTACATTTTCACTCAGAAGGAGCTCAACATGCGACAGCGTCGATGGTTGGAGCTTATGGCGGATTATGAGATTGATTTGCAGTTTCACCCTGGTAAGGTGAATGTGGTTCCGGATGCTTTGAGTAGGCTTCCAGCGGTGATGATTTTGACTTCGCAGTGGAGATTGCAGCAGGATTTTTGCGGGTCTGGTGTGGAGATTGTTCTTCCTGGGGAGGCTTCTTCGTTGATGTACATGCAGGTACAGTCGACGATCGTGGATCGGATTAAGGCTGGCCAGGCTGAGGATCCGAAGCTGGTGAAGATTCGGGAGCAGGTGGAAGCCGGTCTGCGGACTGACTTTTTGATTCATGAGGATGGCTCGCTGAGGTTTGGAGCCAGGTTGTGTGTGCCAGCTGGGGATATCAGAGAGGAATTGATGGTGGAGGCACACAGTTCGACGTATTCTGTGCATCCTGGTGGCACCAAGATGTACCAGGATCTTCGTCTGAATTATTGGTGGCATGGTATGAAGAGGAGTGTGGCTCGGAGTGTGGCCAAGTGTTTAGTTTGCCAGCAAGTGAAGGCGGAGCATCAGCGTATGGCCGGGTTGCTACAACCGCTTCCGATTCCGGAGTGGAAATGGCAACACATCACTATGGATTTCGTGACTGGACTACCTCGGAGTCCGAAGCAGAATGACGTGATTTGGGTGATCGTAGATCGATTGACCAAATCCGCGCACTTTATTCCATTCCGAGTGGGACAGTCCACTGAGGCACTAGCGAGGAGATATATGGAGGTAAAATTCTTTTACTCTCCGTTTTATTTTCTTTTCCTAGTTTGGATAGTGATGTAACGTGAATCGTGCAGGAGGTTGTGCGACTTCATGGAGTCCCTGTGAGTATCGTGTCTGACAGAGACACGAGGTTCACATCTCAGTTCTGGCAGAGTTTGCAGAAGAGCTTGGGTACGCGTCTGAGTTTCAGCACGGCGTACCATCCGCAGACGGATGGCCAGTCCGAGAGGACGATTCAGATTTTGGAGGACATGCTGAGGGCGTGCATGTTGGATTTCAAGGGTTCGTGGGAGGACCATCTGCATCTGGTGGAGTTTTCTTACAACAACAGCTTCCAGGCGAGTATTGGCATGGCGCCATTCGCCGCTCTTTATGGGAGGAAATGTCGATCGCCATTGAGTTGGGATGACGTTGGTGATCGGGAGTTGTTGAGACCTGAGATGATCGTGGAGGCCGTGGATATCGTCAGGAATATTCGGGAGAGGTTGAGGATTGCTCAGGACCGTTTTAAGCATTGGGCGGATGCTAAACGTCGTCCTTTGGAGTTTCAGCCGGGCGACCATGTGTTCTTGAAGATTTCCCCGAATCGCGGTGTGATTCGTTTTGGGAAGCGTGGGAAGTTGAGCCCGCGATACATTGGACCGTTTGACATTTTGGAGAGGATTGGCGAGGTAGCTTATCGCTTGGCCTTGCCGCCATCTTTGGAAGGATTTCACAATGTTTTCCATGTGTCGCAGCTTCGTCGATACATTAGCGATCCATCTCATGCTATGGATTTTTCGGAGATTACCGTTCGCCCCGATGTGACGTATGACCAACATCCAGTGCAGATTCTGGACAGGCGTCAGAAATCGCTTCAGAACAAGATTGTCAATCTTGTGAGGGTGATGTGGCGACACGGCTCACCTGGAGAGTCTACTTGGGAGAATGAGGATGAGATGCGAGAGCGTTTCCCACTTTTGTTTCCGGACTCGTGAGTATTCGGAAATTCCGAGGACGGAATTTTTCTTAAGTTGGGGAGGATGTAACGACTGCTTTTCATGTATCTGGATTTATTATAATATAATATATGTTTTGGTGGATTTTCTCCTCATGTGTGGTTTTCGTCTCCGTAGCTTTCATTTTCGATCGATTCGTCGTATTTTCTCGTTTCTTCCTTAGGATCGTCGATTTCGAAGTATGTCATTCGTGACGGACTTCATAACGGTCGTATCTTACTATTAGATCAAGCCTAGGAGTCTTAGGAATCGATCCCGGGGCCCCGCGCTCCGTATCGGAACTTTTTGTGCTCATTAGCCGGTATAAGAAGTGGCACCGACCAACTAGATGACGATCCAGTCGGTCGACAATCCTTCTTGGACCGACTAGTTGGCTTTCTAAATTTCTCAGGAGTTACTGTTTATCGTTAGTCGGTCTAAGAACGTTGGTTGACCGACTAGGTTGCAAACTAGTCGGTCGGCAATGCTTCTTTAACCGACTAACACATCATCTAATTTTAGTATCAGTTACTGTTTACTCTTAGTCGGTCAAAGAACGTTCATCGACCGACTAGATGCTAAACTAGTCGGTCAGTATTTGTTCATGGACCGACTAATTCTAAATCCTATTTTCGTTCAGAAGTTACTGTTTGCACTTAGTCGGTCTGCGTTGGTCGACCGACCGACTAGTTGCCAAACTAGTCGGTCAGTGGTTGCTCTTTGACCGACTAATCTGTGTTAAAACCCTAATTTCTGGGCAGCCGCCAGCCCATCCTATTTATACCCCTCCCAAACGTTTTCTTCTTCCTCCACTCGACCCAAAACCCTAAAATCTCCCCCATTGAGCCCCCATCTTCCTCCAAGCCCTATTCCTTCATCCCAAGCCCTAGATTCATCATCTAAACCCTCCATCAACTCATTCTACCTCTCATCTTCCCCAAATCTCCATCAAATCCCCAAAATCCCCCCAAAAACCCCTAATTCTCCAAAACTTCTCCATTTGTTTCCAGATCTGGTCCTAGGGTTCTCCGGAGTGTTTCTTCCGCTTCCTCTCGGTAAGAAATCGATCTCTTGACGTTTTTATATCCTATTTGTATTTTTATGAAACTCTAATGAAATTTCATGTTGTTTGATGTTTGTTTCCCCATAACAGCGATTTACCCCGTACATTAGCATCCGTGAGACGAACCTTCGTGATCGTCATTCCCGGTGCTAGGCAAGTGAAACTTGCCATTTAGGGTTTAGGCCATGTTTTAGGGCATTTGCTTGTTGTAGGCGTAAAAGAGGCTAGGCGACGAAATGATACTCGCCTAGGCGCAAATTGGGGAACTAGCTTGACAACGAAGCTAGTTCCGACATATGTCATGTTGCACAATTACCATGTCATGTTTACTTTCCATTAACGGTACGCGAATTAATTGTCATGTCATTGCATTCTTTAAGTGTTGTTGTGATTGTGTAGCTTCGCTACAATGTTTGTGTTCCTGGCTCGTGTTCCAGAAGCGAGCCATGTAGTTGGAAACCCCAACGCTCGACATTGAATTATGAAATAGGAAAACAAGCTCCCGTGCGGGGCAACCCTGGCTCACTTGCTGGGCTCATGTGCAGGGACCCTGGCTTGTTTACGTGTGGGATGTGGTAAGGGTTAAGCGGTCATTCAACTGGGGGTCTGCCTGATCAGCAACTGCAGTTGTAAGACGTAAACTCTGGGGTGGGGTAGTGTTTAGTGCCGATCGGTGTGAATGATGTACCATTCAGCTGAAGGGCGTAAACATCTACAAAACAACATGAAACGTGAATAGTGAATTGATTGAGATTGATAGTAGCTTGGCTACTCTTGTCTTGTCCCGATAATTGTTCCCTTGTACAAATTGTCTTGCCATGTCTTAATTGTGCACTCATGTTATAACTGCCATGTCATGCATACTATAACTGCTAGGTTGCTAGTTGCCTTACTTTCAGTTTCCTTGCCCAAGTCTTTTAGACTTGCTGACATGTGCCCATTTACTCTTTTGGGTGTCACATGTTAGATCCTGAGCCTGAGTACCTTGTTGAGGACGAGGTGTTTGCTGACGCCGAGCCCGAGCTTGTGTCCGACGGGGAGTACGTGGACACTGGGGACCAGTCCTAGTGTCTTTGTTGTGTTTTACTTTTGTTTAGACAGTTGTTTTGTTATCGGTGCGTAGCACCTATACTTTGTTATGTCGTTGTTTTGTTGGCCTTGTTCTGGGCCTTTAGACTCTTTCTTTTAGCCTGGTGGCTTTTCTGGATGTTGGACTTATTTTCATGTTGGACAATTTATGAGATGTGAGATTTTATTTCAGTCTCTCCTTGTGTTATTATTGTTGTTCCGTTGTGGTTACAGGGACCTGCTTATGTTTTATTGACGCTTATCGGGTTTGGGGCTTCACAAGCTCCACTCTCGTGCGGACCTTTTCACGTCTCGCCTCCATTTTAGGGAAGCGGGTCGTGACAACACCAATGGTGTATTTGAGAGCGCCTGGTGGTACATCACATCCCGGTGACGACTGGGATAGAGGCTGGTTCTGTGGAGCTGACCATATAGTCTGAAGACCACATCAGAGGCGACGAAACTTAGCACACCTCTCCAGAGTTTCTGGATTCAGCAGCTGCTTGATGGTGATAAAATTTGTAATCTGTGTACATTTTTGGAATATTGTAAATAGGAGTGATGAGATAAGCCTACGAGATCTGAAAGCCTAAGAGCTTTTACAGATCAGGGGGAGTTGACCGAATTTGTACTCTTTTCCCTTAGATATGGTTTTTCCCACTGGATTTTCCATAGCCAAAGGTTTTAACGAGGCAAATCAAATCAACTCTGGATCCCGAAGTATCCAGCCCTCTGTGACGCTTAGAATCCAAAAGTATTCATGAGCAGAGTCACTTGTACAAATCAGGGGGGAGTTAAAGAGCGTTTCACTCTTTTTCCTTAACTATGATTTTTCCCACTGGGTTTTCCATAGCTAAAGGTTTTAACGAGGCAAATCTCACCAACTCAGGATCCTGAAGTATCCACCCCATGTGAGACTCTTCTATGCTCAGAATCCTGAAGCATTCACGAGCAAAGTCCACACCTATGGCTGGATAAGGGGGAGTGTTATGAACGGTTATTTAACCGTAGTTGGGTGAGATTCTGGGCTATCCTAGAGATGGGCCCATATCATTGTAAGCCCATATTTGTATTCTCCCAATTGCCTATAAATAAAGAGCTGGGGGCTCCTCCCCCAGTAGTTGATTCATAACAATACTGCGAATTTTCCACATTGCCTTAGATATGTAATCCTCTGAAGTCTTTTTAATTGAGTACTGTTTCGCGGCAAATCGAGTAACGTTTGTTTAAGGACCGGGCGAATGATTTGCTAATCTTATTAGTGAAGTAGAGAGAGATCAAATACCATAAAAAGAAAAGACAATCTAATGCATAAAAGAAAAGACAATCTAATGTACTCAGTTCAAGTTCAATTTCTATTGGAATTGGTTATGTCCATGACGGGTTTAACCCCAGGGGTAAATAATAATTATAGTATTACTAAAGGGTTATATGAAAATTGAATTAGCCTTAGTGGATAACTGTAATTTACAGAAGTACAGGGTTACCAATGCAAATTCGAGCATTCGAGCTATTATTCTTCCAATTGAATTCGTTTTGTGCACTTGCCCAAGAGGCTATAAAAGGGACGCTTGCGAATGGTTTTAGGGCAAAGAGCGAGTGAGTGAGAGACAGAGAAACAGAGCTTTGATCAGCCATCAGAGAGAGCCAATTTTAAAGATTGTATTAAGAGCTTTCATGGAGATATTGAGTGCTTCTTCTTCTTTGCAGAAGTAAGAAAGATTGTATTTTTTCTGTCTTCCTCTGAACAAAAGCTACAGAGTCTTTTCTTGGCCGGCCGACGGCCTAGAGGTTTCATCTTTACTATTGTGCTCTCAGGATTTGCTCGTCTTATACTACCAGATCTTCCGACGATCTAAAGCGCTCGCCTTTGCGCACAACACCAACAACTTCCTAAGTCGGGTTCTTGTAATGAGAATTAATCATGCACTCCATTTTACTTAGCCATAGTCCATAGCTTAAACTGCTTCTTTGTAGGTTAATGTATCACTTGATCTTGCTTTAACAGCATGCATCATCATGTCATCAAATTAAGCTATCTTTCTGGTATTTCTTTGACCTTTTCTATTGCAATGGAGTATTAGTGCACGTGTGCTGGTTAACCTTTATCTTATCTGGGAATGGAATTTTCATTTGCCAACTTATTTTCTTTATCTTTCTTTACCTCCACCTAGATTAAGGATCTCTTCTTTTCTTTTTCTTGAGGAAGATAGTTAATCTTATTCAGCATTAAAGCTTCATCGATCACCATCTCTGCTCACAATTTCTCTGCTGATCTCCTCTTCTTTGGCTGTAGGGTTCCAAAGTAAAAATTCCTTTGCACCTTCTCTACAGCCTACGAAGAGGCAAAGCTTTGATTTGGCATTTAGTTTTGTTAAATTTAGAGACGATAAACACATCACCTTCGCACAGCGGATTAGAGGAGCATTACTTCGTCTTGGATCGTGCTTGGAATCACCGGAGGAAACCGAACAATTTTCACCACCAAAAATACCGCGTCTTCTTCTATTTGTGATGGGAGAGAGGAGAACGCAAATTAATTGGTTTGATTCGATGATCTTTCTCTCTGCCTATGGGAGATATTTATAGGTATTAGGAAGAGCGGTTTCCTCCCGTTGAAAACTTAACGTTAACAAAATAACGTAAAAGTTAGTTACAAAACAAATTTGCATTGGGAACCATGAACTTCTGTAAATTGCACTTATCCACTAAGGATAACTCAATTTACATATAACCCCTATCATTATTATATTTGCGATTTACCCCGTGGATTAAACCTGTCATGGGCGTAACCAATTCCACCATCTCCTACTCGCACATGATGGGATTTGTTGTTACAAAAACAACACATGAAGAAGACTTCATACTTGGTAACTTGGTCGTGCGACCCATAAGCGAATACAGGCAATCTTGTTGTGCATTGGTTAGAGATACACAACTGCTTTACATGTAATCAATCCTCTAAAGTATATCTATCGCTTATAATACCCCAGGTCTAGTTTGTTATATCAGTGTAAGTATTCCTGATCCCTCCTTATATTTACTCTTAAGGACATACTTAAACACATCTATATTGATGTCTCTTAATCACACAGATTGGCCGGCCAGTGAGATCATCAAACTTGATTTCAACAAACCTAGTCATTTCTTTGCACTTAATATTCTAAGTCACAACTCAGTCGCTTTCCTAGACATACCCTTTTAGACCGAATCACTCGTGGCCATAAGAAATATGCTAAAGTAGCTATGACTAAGACTGAGACTTTGAATATTAGTCAATAGTCAAAGGGTATATGGAGGAACCTAATCCTCCAAGGACTCACACAGTGGAGAGGCAGGGATCCACTTTCTCACTTCCCATTATGGTCGACTCCAGCACATGTGGTATGAATCACATGCAACGGTGTATTGTGTATGTCTTTGGAGTAATTTAATCCAACACCGTTCAGACTCCAAGTTAAATGTACTCCTACATTTAACACTGAATTCTACAGCAATCGATTACTCTAAGAATTTGTGGCTGGCTCATAAATAGGCTTAGATGAACTTTGGGTAATTTGTTCATCTCGGTCATTATTTGTATACATAAAATGACCTCATCTTGAAACTTATTCAAGGCGACTTTTATAGAGGATTAAGTCTCATCCATGCCCGTTCACCTAGAACGTCAGAGGCGATTGCCTGTGTGAGAAGGCCAATCTCCATGACTATTTGACATACGTTTTCTTATGTACTCCTTTTATGTGTTAACAAATAACAATATTGGGCAAACACATATCATCCAACACAATGAATGAAATAAATATTTTATTGAACAATATCAATATATATTACAGAGTATATACACAAGTATATTTCAATTTCTACACAATCCTAGAGCTTTTACATGTCTCAAAAAAGCATCTCTAGGAATGGGTTTAGTAAGAGGATCAGCAACCATTTTGTGCGTAGATATATACTTGATAGAAACTATCTTCTCAGCAACAATGTCTCTCACAAAATGATATCGACATAATGATATCGTATGTCGATATGTTTAGTACGACTATGATACTTTGGGTCCTTGATGTAAGCTATAGCAGCTTGATTGTCACAGTAGACAATTACTGGTTCTTGTTTTATACCCAAATTTTGTAGAAACCGTCGTAACCAAATAGCTTCCTGAACTTCTAATGAAGCAGCAACAAATTCCGCTTCCATGGTTGATAGAGCTACACAAGTTTGTTTCTTGCTGCACCATGATATGGCCCCATCTCCAAGCAAGAAAACATATCCTGATGTAGATTTCCTCTCATCTACATCTCCCCCATAGTCTGCATCAGTGTAGCCCTCCAGTTTGGTGGACGAACCTTCGTAACACAAACTGTAGTTGGCTGTACCCTTCAAATATCTCATGATCCTCTTCACAGCCTTCCAATGCTCATGTCCATGATTTGACTGATATCGACTTACCAATCCTACTCCATGACATATGTCTGGCCTTGTACACAAGATAGCATATATTAAGCTACCAACTGCACTTGCATATGGTACTCTTGCCATTTTGTTCTTTTCATCGGTTGTACTAGGACAATCATCTAGACTTAGGTTATCGCCTTTCGATGTTGGAGTTTCAACTGGATTACAGTTAGACATGTTGAATCATTCTAATACTTTATTAATATATGTTTCTTGCGACAATGCAAGAAATCTCTTAGAACGATCTCTTCGGATTTTTACACCAAGTATAAAATCCGCTTCTCCCATGTCTTTCATTTCAAAGTTAGATGATAACCATTCTTTTATGGTTATCAGAAACTCCATATCGTTACTAGCTAACAAAATGTCATCTACGTATAATGTCAAGATGACAAATTTGTTTTTATGTTCCTTCACATAAACACAATGATCTTCTTCGATCATCTCGAAACCAAATGAGGTGACAACTCTATGAAACCTCTGGTTCCATTGCCTAGATGCCTGTTTAAGGCCATATATAGATTTCTGTAATTTACAGACTTTATTTTCTTGACCTTTAATAATGAAACCTACTGGCTGATCCATGTAGATTTCCTTATCTAGTTCACCATTTAGGAATGCCGTCTTGACATCCATTTGGTGAAGTTCTAAATTCATGTGAGCAACTAAAGCTAGAATAAGGCGAATAGAGGCAAATTTAACAACTGGTGAAAAGGTTTCTTCGTAATATATACCTTCCTTTTGGGTATATCCCTTTGCTACCAGCCGAGCCTTATGTCTTTCAATGGATCCATCCGCCTTTCTCTTTATTTTGAGAATCCACTTATTCCCAATTGTTTTTCGATTAGGCGGTAAGTTAACCAGTTCCCAAACTTGGTCAACTTTCATGGAATCCATTTCTTCCTCCATAGCCTTCTTCCAATAATCTCGATCATGACGAGATAAAGATTCTTCTACATTCTGAGGTTCTTCGTCATCTTGAGGTATAGCAATTAAGGCTTCCCCTTCGATTTCAAATCTTCGTCGGGGAACCTTAACCCTTTTGCCTCTCCCAACTGACTCATCAAGCTGAGAATTCTGAATTACTTCTCTTTCGGACACACCGCTCCCACTAATTTCAGGGACTTGAGAAGTATTCTCTTGTACCTCAAATGACCTAATACCCACGAAGTCTTGATCTTCCAACTCATGGAGATCATTATCATTTCTGACTTCGCCTTGTTTAGGGAACATATCCTCTATAAACGTGGCATCCCTTGATTCATATTCTGTGACAATGCTGTCTTCTTGCTCACCCAAGAAAACATAACCCTTTGAGTGTTCATAGTATCTAATGAATATACTCTTCTTTCCTCTGGGTCCCAGCTTCCCATGTTTATGTGAAGTGTCATGTATATAGGCGGCACATCCCCATAACTTTAAGAAACTCAAATTTGGACTTCTACCAGTCCAGAGTTCATATGGGGTTTTATGAATTGATTTGGAGGGAACTAGGTTCAAAACATGTGCTGCTGTCAACAATGCATCTCCCCAATACTTAATTGGTAAGTTTGCTTGCGACATCATGCATCGAACCATTTCTAAGAGAGTTCTATTCCTTCTCTCAGCAACACCATTTTGCTGAGGTGTATAAGGAGTAGTAAGCTGTCTTAGAATTCCTTTTTCATTACATAGATCTTTAAACTGATCTGATAGATATTCCCTCCCTTTGTCTGTCCTTAAGGTTTTAACCCTTTTATCCAATTGATTCTCAACTTCGTTGAGAAACAATCTGAAGCCCTCTAATGCTTCGGATTTACGGGATATAAGGTATACCTTTCCAAACCGAGAATAGTCATCTATAAATGTAATGAAATATGAGGCACCATGCCTAACCCTCACACTCATGGGTCCACAAATGTCAGAGTGTATTAGTTGTAATGGAGTGTCAGCTTGTATTGCCTTTCCAAATGGTTTCCTAGTTGCTTTGCCTGCTAAACATGGTTCACAAGTAGGAATTTCTATTATGGTGAGAGATCCCAAAAGACCCTCTTTAGCCAAGCGTTCTATCCTGGCTTTTCCTATGTGACCTAGTCTAGCATGCCATAATAATGTTGCATTATCAGATGTAGCAGATGAAGATGAGGTTAACATATAACCAGAAGAACAATTATTTCTATTAAGAATAGCCAAACCATTAACATAAGAACCAGATCCATAATATTCGTTACACAAACATATATTCAGTCCATGCTATTGAAATACCAAACTAAATCCAAATCTAGCTAAGGATATTACAGAAACTAAGTTCCGCCTTATTTCTGGAGTATGTAAGACATCATGTAATAGTAAAGTCCGCCCTCCGTGCAATTCTAATTTGCACATACCGACTCCCTTTACTTCCAGCTTGTTGTTGTTGCCAACATACACCCATCTTGTTCCTCCAGGAATACGGCGGTACTCCACATAATAGTCTCTGTCTCTTGCTATGTGATCTGTCGCTCCTGAATCAACAATCCACCAAGGATCAGGTTCTATGAGCATAACAGAGCTCGACACATATGTATTATGACAAGGAATAGAAGAATCAGAAGTTACCTTCCTTGGCTCAGGACATTCCCGAGCGAAGTGTCCCTTCTGACGACAGTTGAAGCATATCAACTTATCAACATTCATTTTCTTCTTCTTCTTCTTATCAAATTTCCTCACCCCCTTGGATTTGTTTTTCATAGTTGCATCTTTGACATAGTTCTTCTTCCAGAACCTCTTCCTCTTGAAGTTTCCTTTCCTGGAACTTGACTCGGTCACGTAGGAATGCGATTGTGGTTTCAGAGAAGACAACCTTTCGTCTTCCAATTCTACGTGACGTGCCACATCATCAAAAGTCTTAATACTTTCATTATGTGTCAAGTTAATTTTCATATGTTCCCAGGAGCCCGGCAAAGAACGGATCACAGCTTGAACCTGTTGTTCATCAGTGAGGTTGCACCCAGCAGTAGTAAGTTCCTTAATCATTCTAGACATCTCCCGGAGATGTTGCTTAATGGTCTGATTGGAACTCATCTTATAAGTATCAAACTTTATAGTGAGCTGCCGTAACTTCGACACAGAAGTTCCTCCCAGCTTATCAGATAAGGCCTTCCACAAGTCATGTGCAGTAGGATAATCTTTGTATTCACAAGCAAATTCATCCTTCATTGAGCTTACAAGAATACCACGCGCAGTGGCATCCTTTTTCTTTCACTCATTGTAAGTCTCAACTGCACGCCTGTGCTGGGCGATGTTACCCTCACCAGGATCTTCCAATTTATGATTTATGGTTTCAATGACCTCTTGTTCCTCCAAGACATACTTGATACGGAAACACCAGATATTGAAATTGTCTCCATTGAGACGATCTCCCTTGTTAAGATCAGCAATGATGTTCTTGACAGCAGCCATAATAGTAGGATGGTCTAAGTAATAACTGAAATATAGAGAGACATTTAGAAGATAAGTGATTTTGCCCAAACATATTTTTGTCAAGTATTTAAATATAACGATTCAGTAAATAGCACAGAGTCGAAAGTTCATTAAATTCCCAATCATCGTCCATGACTAAAAACTTTATCATTATATTTCATTACGCTTTCAAAAATATACTTATATTTTGTTTACTTCGAACAAATATAAGTCCCCGCATAAATATTATCAAAAATATCGTATTGCTCCCACTGAACTTATGTATCCAAATAGAACACAAAATTGCATAACATATTATATAACAAGTCAAAAATATTATCATGAATCTATTTACACAAAATAGGCAAGGGGATGGTTCTGATAATTGAAAATTTAGTAAACTAAAATTGCCAATTTAAATTATTAATGTTAACATATAACATTAAGAGTTTGTAAGAAATTTGAACATATAATTCATGCAAATTCATGTATTAAAATATATGCATGAAAAATTAATAAGCAACATATGCACTAATAAAAATTACGGACATGACTTTTATAGTCATAAGCACCATTAATAATATCAATGAGCAATAAAACATTTCATGCACTAATAAAGTTTAAAAAAACTTTAAGTAATTTGCAGGCTCAAAGGCCCGCTTAAAAAACTGCATGCCCAAAACAAATGCAGATGGCATGCTCAAAGAATTAATAGAGGCCAAAATGATACATAGGGCTCGGTCCATTGTAAAAAATTAATACAGGCCTTGCATTTAACTTTGTAGGCCATATAGCCACACACAAAAAAACTGTCCAAAACAAATAAAGTGATACTTATGTGCCACTTGTCCCCACATAGTGGACAATAAGAGGATGCATCCTCTTTAAAGACTGAAGCACTGGGAAAAATACCAACCAAATAATAATAACATGCATATTATTATTATTATTTGTGTTTCAAGTTTCAAGGAGTCTTGAACAGCACCCTTCCACATAAAATATCTAGTGGAACATGATAAGTATCAATGGGTGACCGCAAGTACAAAGCACCACACTTATTAAGAAGGAACCAGAGGGCTCTTTGCCCAGGCCAATGATTTAGAATGAAAAACAACTTAAAAATAACAAAAATGTTGTGAAGGGAAAAGTAGGAAAATAGGTGTAGAGGGTTAAGAGCCCCCTACCCTCGTATTTATAGCTTTCAATAGTGGGCTGGATACCCAATGGGCCTCATGGGCCTATTCATAACACTTTCCTTTATCCAACAAACATTGAATAAGAGGTGGATTCTTCAGGATCCGAGTTAGGATAACTGCCTTGTTAAATAAAGAACAGTTAATCCATAACTTCCCCTGTTTTAGGGATGTGTCTAGGGGTGGATACTTCAGGATCCAGAGTCAACGAGGTTGTCTCGTCAAAACCTTGACTACGGAAAACCCTGTGTGAAAAAACCAGTAGCCAAGGGAAAAGAGTACAACTCTGCGGTTGACTCCCCCTCATCTGACCAAGCTTCAGGATTGCAGATTTTCTATGAATCTATACATCAGCTTCCTATGTATCTATGAGTTCATAGTCCTCTCATCCTGACCCAGTTTACATTTACTCACTCTCCTCATCCCAATCCCATATACAAGTATCTCAAAGATACTAGTAGGCAGGGATTTGGTAAGCAAATCCGCCAAGTTATTACATGATTGGGTCTTCTGTACCTCAATCTGCTTCTGCTTCTGAAGGTCGTGTGTCCAGAAGAACTTGGGGGAGATATGCTTCGTCTTATCGCCTTTGATGTAGCCGTCTTGTAGCTGGGCTATACATGCTGCAGTGTCTTCATGAAGTGGAGTAGGCGCAAGAACGCCGGTCATCAGACCGGTGGAGGTGAGGATGTGTTGGATCACAGAGCATAGCCAGAAACTCTCCTTGCTTGCTTTGTGGATCGCTAGGAGCTCTGAGTGAGTGGATGAGACGGTCGTCATGGTCTGCTTTACAGATCTCCAGGATATGGCAGTGCCTCCATAAGTAAACATGTATCATGTCTGAGACTTCTATGTATGAGGATCGGACCTGTATCCTGCATCAGCATAACCAACTAAACCAGTTGATGCCCCTTTTCTGTAGAATAGACCTAAGTCTATGGACCCTTGGAGGTAGCGCAGAAGATGCTTAACTCTGGCCCAGTGCCGCTGTGTAGGTGCAGCAATATATCTGGCTAGTAAGTTGACTGCAAATGCTATGTCAGGGCGAGTGCAGTTAGCCATGTAAAGGAGTGCACCGATAGCACTTAGATAAGGCACTTCGGGGCCTAGTACTTCCTCCCCCTCTTTCAGTGGCCGGAAGGGGTCTTTATGTACATCCAATGATCTGACGACCATTGGAGTGCTGAGGGGGTGGCACTTATCCATCTGAAACTTTTTCAATAAGTTCGATGTGTAAGTTGACTGATGTAACAGGATCCCATCGTTAAGATGCTCTATTTGAAGACCTAAACAGAATTTTGACTTTCCGAGGTCTTTCATCTCGAAGGTTTCTGTCAAGCTTCTAGAAATCTCTGCGATCTCTTCAGGAGATCCGATGAGGTTCAAGTCGTCCACATAGACGGCTATGATTACAAATCCTGTTGCCTTTGCTCTTATAAAGATGCAAGGACAGACTGGGTCGTTTGAGAATCCTTGTTTTGCAAGGAAATCGCTCAGTCTGTTATACCATATCCTTCCAGATTGTTTTAAACCATATAATGATCTTTGCAGTTTCACTGGGTAGATGCCACGTTCTCTCTCTTTTAGTGCTGCAGGCAAAGAATAACCGTCAGGCAATCTCATATAGATGTCTCGGTCTAGGTTTCCATATAGGTATGCAGTAACCACGTCCATGAGTTGCATATCTAAACCCTCTTGGGCTGTTAAGCCAATGAGGAATCGGAAGGTGATCGCGTCCATGACCGAGGAGTATGTGGCTTCAAAATCCACCCCTGGACGTTGGGTAAAACCCTGCGCTACAAGCCTTGCTTTGTAGCGAACGATCTCATTCTGTTCATTTCGTTTTCTAACAAATACCCATTTATAACCCACAGGTTTTACACCTTTTGGTGTCTGGACTATGGGTCCGAAGACCTTGCGTTTGGTGAGTGAATCCAACTTCACTCCTATTACCGCTTTCCACTTTGGCCAATCATCTCTGCTTTGACATTCTGTCAGAGAGCGTGGTTCAATATCATCGTCGCAGTACGCGACGTTGATGGCAATATTACACGCAAATGTGTCATCTATGGTTGTGCTCTTTCTGTCCCAATACTCCCCAGTTCATACATAGTGTATCGAAACTTCATTTTCTCCCGGTTTTTCCTCTTCATGAGAGTTTGGGAGAGATGGGGTAGCAGGGTTTATAGTAGCATCATGTGGTGGTATTTGTTTACCATTGCTAAGGGTCCTACTCTTTCGAGGGACTTGGTCCTTGGATCCCGGTGGTCGCCCTCTCTTTTTGAGAGGTCCAACCATTTCTGCTGAGGCGGATTGCATCCATTTTGCGGTATGTCAATCCTAGCTGGAGTGTTAGCAGCAGGGACGTGTGATTTGACAATCTTCTGGGTGTCAGTAAATTTGTCCGGCAAGAGATGGACAGTGTTTTGGATGTGGAGAATCTTCAGGACCTCCTCCTCACATTGGCTTGTGGGCGGATCAAATTGACATAATGTCTTTGTATCCCAAGTGATACATTCTGAAGCTTCGGGCTTCTTTGTCTGTGAGCCTAGTCTTGGAAACGATGTTTCATCGAATTCACAGTCTTCTAGACGTGTCTTGAAAACGTCTCCCGTAAGGGGTTCTAGGAATCTAATTATGGGGGGGTGTCAAACCCAACATAAATGCCTAGGCGACATTGTCGACCCATCTTTGTCCTTTGTGGTGGTGCTATGGGGACGTATACTGCACAACCAAATATTCTCAAGTGTGAGACAATTGGTGGGGCTCCAAGTGCTAGTTGCATTGGAGAAGATGACTGACCTCCAGAAGGTCTTAATTTTATTAAAGATGCAGCATGCAAAATTGCATGACCCCACGCATTCACTGGCATCTGGGACTGAAGTAATAATGGACGAGCAATCCATTGCAGTCTCTTAATTAGAGATTCTGCTAACCCATTTTGGGTGTGAACATGTGCTACAGGATGTTCGAATTCAATTCCCTGAGCTTGGCAATAGTCTAGAAAGACTTGTGACGTAAACTCCCCCGCATTGTCCAGACGAAGTTTCTTTATCTGGTAGTCGGGGAAGTGGGCCCGTAACTTGATTATCTGAGCTAAAAGCTTAGACAGTGCTATGTTACGGGTGGACAGTAGACACACATGTGACCACTTAGTAGATGCGTCTATCAGGACCATAAAGTACCTGAACGGACCACTTGATGGGTGTATCATCCCATAAATGTCTCCGTGGATTCTTTCCAGAAAGCTTGGAGACTCCACGTCCACTTTCATTAGAGAGGGTCGTGTAATCAGTTTACCCTTGTAACAGGGTGGACATGGGAATTTGCCTTTTTGAAAAATCTTCAGGTTCTTCAAGTCTATACCCCTGGAGCTTTTTATGATGCGGTACATCATAACAGATCCAGGGTGTCCCAGTCTACTATGCCAGAGTTGGAATTCTGGTGTTTGGGGGCACTGCAGGTGCTTTGCCATGGATGTTTCTGGAGTTTGTATACTTGTTTGGTAGAGTCCCAAGGGGAGTCCCTTGGAAAGTTCCACAATGGTTTTTGAACCATTTGTAAGAGACGTTACAAGCAAGTATTCCCTTTTATCTTCCTCGACCGTCTCTAAGTGATATCCGTTTAAACGGATATCTTTAAAGCTTAGGAGGTTTTGGATAGATTTAGGGGAGTATAACGCATTTTTAATTCTGATTTGTGTGTTACCGGGAAGCAATATGATTGCTTCCCCTGATCCTTCGATTATGTTAGCTGGTCCTGAGATTGTTCTCAGTGGACCAGAATAGCTACTTATGCTCGTGAAGTAGTCTATGTTTTGAAGGATCGAGTGCGTCGATGCACTGTCCACTAGGCAGATTAATTCCATATCTATATAAAGAAAGACATTTAAGCAGTAAATATTATGAAAAGAAAAGATCTACTTTCATAAAAAATGCTCAAAGGAAATGTTTTGACATGGAATAAAAACTAGGTACTATGCAGAAAAGGAAGATACATTGCTAGCATAAAAAAATGGTCCATAACTAGAGAGTGTCATCTCCCATGAAATCTTCAGGAGTCCATGAGGTCTCTGGCAAAGCTGCACTCTCAATCAGGTTTGTCTCAGCTCGAGGCTTGAGGCTTGCCTGGTAGAGGTCCTGGAGGTGTTTCTGGGTGCGGCAGATTCTGGACCAGTGGCCCGTCATTCCGCATTTGGAGCACTTATCCTCCCAGTCTTTCTTGGGAGTGCCACCTTTGTTGGACATCCTCTTTTGCTTCTTTTCCATAAACTTCTGGTTCTGAGGAGGAGCTGGGGGAATGGCCTTCTTCCGCTGCTTTTGTTCTTTCCATTTCTGGAATTTTGCCTTTTTGTCCATCTTCTTCTTCTGGGAAGACTGGAAGTGTGCCTCGGCAGGAGGTGGCAATGGAGCGGAGCCAGGAGGGCGCAGGTTGTGAGTGACAACCAACAGGTCTTTGTTCTGTTCAGCCATAAGCAGGCATGAAAGCAGATCAGAGTCCTTCGTGAACTTTCTCTCACGGTATTGTTGCATAAGGATCATGTCCTTCTTGTGGAAAGACGTGAACGTCTTTTCCAGCAACATTTTCTCCGTCACTGTTTCACCGCACAACTTCAGGCCTGAGGTGATACGGAAGAGTGCTGCGTTGTACTCCGCTACGGATTTTTAATCATGTATGCGGAGGTGAGTCCTCTCGTACTGCGCACGGGGGAGTATGACATCTCTCTGATGCATGTACCTCTCCTCGAGTGCATCCCACAGCTCATAAGGATCCTCTACAGTAAGGTACTCGTCCTTCAGGGTCGAGTCTAAATGTTTCCTGATATAGAGAATGGCTTTCGCATTTAGTATATCGGAAACTTCCTCTGTATGAGGTGCTTCTTTTGAAGCATCCTTGTCGGCTGAGGCAGTACTTGTTGTTGCCATCTCAGTCGGTGTGAGACTGAAACCATGAGAGTGCAGATGGAACTTCAGGTCCAACTGCCAACTCAGGTAGTTTGACCCATCGGCCTTCAGGACCGAAAAGTCGACATTTGCAAGTCTGGCCATTGAATGATCTAGCAATATAAAAACAGCATGGATCATTAAACTGAGTAAAAATAGACATACACGCATGTATTTTAAGCATTTGTAATAACATGAATTTATTAAAGGAAAATTAACATGCATGCTTTTTGACGGTTTCGTAACGTGAATAATTAAAAAGATTAACATCCACACATGCTTTTTGACAGTTTCATAACGTGAATAATTAACAAAGATTAACATCCACTCATGCTTTTTGACAGTTTCATTGTAACATTAACATGGCATGAAAAATAATTAACATCCATGCAATTAATGTATAAGCAATGAAAGAATAACTTGGGACTATGGGGATCAGCCACCGACACCGAAAAGAAAAAGACAGTCCGAAATTACATCAAAAGTTGCATGAAAGAATAAGTACAACTCGGGAACTTCAGAGAGAAGCCCCTTTCATCTTTGTGCATACGCCTTCAGCTCCTTTTTGGTGTTCGACGATCTTCTTTTTACATTTATATCCTCACTTACAAATTTCTCTCAAAAAAAATTGCAGGAAATTAAAAGTGTCGGAAACCTGGCTGATCCCTAAAAACATAGCCTATTCGCACATCCACGCAGATAATATATGGAAAATATACAACCACGCAGATAATCATATCACATGCATGTAAAGATTAATTAAATAATCTAAATAGTTTGTGACGTGCTAAAGAAAATTATTTTTGAAAAACTTTTTACCTTTGATCCATATTTTTAATATTTTGTTTACCGCTTTAACCCCTTTTTCTAAAGTTTCTTTAATTATTTTCGGCTTTTTAGGGCCAAAAATAAAAAAAGAAAAATTATTTGTGTAAATGGGCTAATTTTCAGGCTTTTGGGCCATGAAAACAACCCATTAGGGTTAATTTGGGCCTCCCCCAAAAAATTGGCCCGTTTAGGGTTAGGGTTTCCGAAAAACCCTAGGGGGGCCCGCGGCGCGCTGCCGCGACGGCTGGCCGCGGCGTATTCGCCGTCGGCGGCGCTTGCGAAGCGCCGCCGTTTCTCCCTTCGGGCGTGCGGAGTATGAATCAAGATCGGGGGTAAAAACGGATTTTTCAATCATTTAGATCTCTAAAACTGATTTTTATTGTTTTTAGACATGCGGATCTAAATAAAAAAGTGATTTTTTACTGTGTTTTTAAACTTTTTGATTCTAAAACATGCAGATCTAACGTGAAACGCAAGTTTAGATCTAAAAAGTTTACATTTTTACCTCTAGATTCGACAAGGGAATCTAGTCGACGGTTGGTGAAGGATGCCCTTTTCGCTCCCCGTTGAGAAGATTACGATCTTTTTGAATCTGAGCGATTAATGGATCTCTTTCCTCGCGAGCCGCCGTCTCCTCCAACGAGCATGATCGTGCTGATAATGTGTTGTGAAGGGAAAAGTAGGGAAATAGGTATAGAGGGTAAAGAGCCCCCTACCCTCGTATTTATAGCTTTCAATAGTGTGCTGGATACCCAATGGGCCTCATGGGCCTATTCATAACAAAAAACAAATTATAGCCCACAGCAAATTTAGAATGATCTTGAGGAATTGAGCCCTTCAGACCCAAAAAAAATTCAGCAGCAACCCACGGTAAGGCCCATCGACACGGAGTCACAACTCCATGGCTTAGCGAAAGCAAATCAGAGAAGGGGCGAAGTCGACGGCCGGCCAACGAACGGCGATATGGGCCGAGAGCCAACGACGGATGGTGAACTCTCTCTTAGCCGTGCGCGGGCAAGGGGTCAAACCCCCTTGAGGAATGACGACAGGGGCGAACCCCATAGCCGGTCGAGCGGCGGCTCAGGGCTAAGCCCTCTTCTCACGAACCAGTGCCATGGGCCGTTGGCGAACCCACACAGGGTGAAGCGAACAGAGGGGCGGTCTCTTCTCTAGCCTGACCAACAGATGGGAACAAATCCACATGGCCAACGGCAGCGACATGGGTCCGAATCCCTATGTCTGTGCGTGTAGTCGTCGGGTGAACCTGAATGGCGTTGGCAGGAGAAGCCCCGATGGGCCAATCACACACACACACACACACACACACACACACACACAAGTTTGTCAGGCGATAAGTTTCCAACCAAAAAAAATGAATTCCTTGCGCAATCGCTCTGATACCAATGTTAAATTTAGAGGCGATAAACACATCACCTTCGCACAGCGGATTAGAGGAGCGTTACTTCGTCTTGGATCGTGCTTGGAATCACCGGAGGAAACCGAACAATTTTCACCACCAAAAATACCGCGTCTTCTTCTATTTGTGATAGGAGAGAGGAGAACGCAAATTAATTGCTTTGATTCGATGATCTTTCTCTCTGCCTATGGGAGATATTTATAGGTATTAGGAAGAGTGGTTTCCTCCCGTTGAAAACTTAACGTTAACAAAATAACGTAAAAGTTAGTTACAAAACAAATTTGCATTGGGAACCCTGAACTTCTGTAAATTGCACTTATCCACAAAGGATAACTCAATTTACATATAACCCCTTATCATTATTATATTTGTGATTTACCCCATGGATTAAACCCGTCATGGGCGTAACCAATTCCAACAAGTTTTGACCTTTGTCTTTTCTATATCAATACATATACAGAAGATCCAAATATGTGAAGCTTAGAATAATCCACTGGTTTTTACATACATACAATTTCTATTGTTTTAAACATGGTGCCTTGGAGAAAGATCAATTCGCAATAAAACAAGCCATGCTTATAGTTTTAGCAGGATAATGCGTTGGAAGACCACCAAATAATCTCATGCATTATGCTCTTTCTAACAATAACTGTTGAATATTGGACTCCCCGGATTTAGTTTTGGATGATGAGCAAACATAAATAATTCATGAACTAACAATTTGTGAGTGCAGTATTGGAGATCGTCGCCAAATTCACAAGAACAATCAAAGCGACATCTCAAGACTTCTCAAAGCTCGTATTCATTGCCTAAAGCTTCGTTGAAGCCTTTGGACCGTGTTGGAAGTCATGAAGAATTAATCGAAGCTCTCGAAGACTATTCATTAAGGTTTTATTTATAGTCTTTTAGCTTCGATCTATAGAATGTTAAGCCTTGAGTATATCTTACGATTCTATCTTCATAACGCTCATATCGTAGCTCTAGGATCTTAGTTCAAGTCCATTCTAACTTCCTCGAAGCATCGCGCTTCGATTCGGACTTGTTTGTGCATGTTAGTTGGTACAAGAAGAAGTACTGACCGACTAGATGGTGATCTAGTCGGTCAGCAGAGCTTCTTGGACCGACTAGTTTGAGTTAATCTTTTCCTGTTCAGTACTGTTTACAGTAAGTCGGTCCATGTTGACTCACCGACCGACTAGTTTGTGAACTAGTCGGTCAGTGATGCTTCTTTGACCGACTAGTTGTGATTTACTGTACATGCCAAATTTCTCCTAAGCTACTGTTTATCGTTAGTCGGTCTAAGAACGTTTGGTGACCGACTAGTTGATAATCTAGTCGGTCAACTTTTGTTCTTGGACCGACTAAGTCATTTTGCATTCAGACTATTTGCTTTTGCCTCTTAGTCGGTCTACGTTCACTGACTGACCGACTAGTTGTGAAACTAGTCGGTCAGAAAGTCTTCTTGGACCGACTAGATTTCTAGGTCTGAATTTCTATCTTTTCTCAGTTCTTCACTTAGTCGGTCCATGTTGTTTGACTGACCGACTAGTTGATGAACTAGTCGGTCAGTGGTTGTTCTTTGACCGACTAGTTACCTCAGATTTCTATCCGTTGGGAATTGACCTAACTTGTTTTTATGGGACCCTATAAATACGAACCTAGGTCATTTCTCTCTAGGTTAGAGCTGCCATTAAGAGATTCATTGAGATTGAAAGAGATAGCTATTCTCACTCATTTCCAAAGCTCTCTTCCTCACAAGAAATCCATTCTCTCACTTTCTAGATCTAGAATCCATCTTGAGAGAAGTTTGTTCTTGGTGAGCCCTTCAAGCTCTAGCTTGATTCAAGTCTCCAAATCACTCCTAGGCACCCTTTGCTGGTCATTTCTTTGGTGCTAGGTCTTGGTGACTTCATCTTCCTCAAATCCCTCCTTGCACCTATTTGGTAAGAAAACTCAAGGTATAGGATTTTGTGGTAAGATTGTTTATTTCATTATAAACTTGTTTATATTGCTTGTTGATTCTCTCGGTTGTGAGAGAAGGTTGTGATCCTGGGTTGTGGGATTCACTATTGCCATTGCATGTATGATTTGATCTTGTGAAGGTTTTTCACAAGATATTCATAGTGGAAATCTTGGGTTAGGGTTTCTAACCTAAGTATCCGGAGGGGATCCGGGTGGTTGGGACGTAGGATCACCGGGAACAAGTCGGAGAGACTTGGGTGGATCCGAACCCAGTAACATCTTTTGTTAGCATTGTTAATTTTGTTGTTGTCTTTCAATTTAAGCTTCCGCAAATTGATTTGGTAGTTGTTTGCACTATAATTAGGAATTATACTCCTTGTTATTTTTAAAGTACTATTCACCCCCCCCCCCCCCCCTCTAGTACTTGTGCAGTAGCTTGTAGGGCATTACATTTGGTATCAGAGCCAGATACTTAGCTATGTCTACCAACGACAACAAGACCGTGCATCCACCTTCCGACTATGGCACCTTCAAGAACCGTGAAGGAGCGTCTTCGGTGATGGAAGGAAATTCCTCTACGAGGCCTCCATTCTTCAACGGTACCAACTACGGGTACTGGAAATGCCGGATGGAAACCTTCCTCCGGAGTGCATCTCTATGGAGGACCACAATGAAGGAATACATCGAGCCCGAAGAAGAAGACTTTGAGAAATGGACTACCGCGGAGGTCGCCACGGAGGTAAGCAATGCCAAGGCAATGAACGCCTTACAATGCGCATTGGAGCCCGAGGACTTCAATAAGATATGCACATGTAAGAGTGCATATCAAATTTGGAACTCCCTCCTCATTCTACATGAAGGGACGAGTAGGGTAAGAGACTCTAAACTCGTAGTTGTAAACAAAGATTACGAAATGTTTCATATGCAACAGGGCGAGAAGATGAAGGAATATTACGCTCTCTTCGTTGACATAATAAACGAGTTAGAGGCCCTCGGCAAATTCTACACCCAAAAGGAGAAGTGCTCGAAGCTTATCGAAGGACTTCCTTCTTCTTGGGAGAAACGTACCTTCGCCATCGAGGAAGGTAATGACATGAATAAGTATACCGTAGTTCAATTGATGGGTACTTTGATGTCATACGAGGTACGCAAAGATAGCAAGGTGAAGCTACAAGAAAAGATGAAGTCCTATTTGAACCAAGACGTGCCTAAGAAAACGACAATTGCATTCAAGGCGGCTTCATCCACCTCTACCGATGATGAGGACTCGGAAGAAGAAATGGACATGGAATCCATTGCACTCATGGCAAAGAAGTTCAATCGCTTCTTCCGAAAGGGTAACTTCAAACAAAAATCTAAATTTACTTCTACTAACGCCTCTCCACCTTTGTGCTTTAAATGCAATAAGCCAGGACACATCAAAGCGGATTGTCCTCAAAACAAGCAAAAGGAGAAGTGGAAGGCGCCGAAGTTCGACAAGTCGAAGAAGTACAAAAAGGGGTACAAAAAGGGACTTGTCGGAGCAACATTCACCGACTCCGAGGATTCCTCAAGCGGAGAGTCGGACGATGAGAAAGTGGAGCAAGCGCACATGTGCTTCATGGCAAGAGAGGAGCATGATCAAGGATCTTCCTCCTCCGATGATAGCGACGATGAAGGCGATGAGGTAACTATAGATGATCTTAGGGATGCTAACTCATATTTATGGTCTAAATACACTAAATTAGTAAATAGATATACTAAAGTAAAAGATGACCTAGCTAGCATTCAAACCTCGCCTAAGACTATCATCACCAACAACGACACCGTTGTTGAAGAGTTAAGAAATGAGATTGTTAATCTCAAATCTAAACTTGAACATGTTATCATTGAGGATCCGGAAGAACATAAGATAGAGGATTTAACTTTTCAAAACTCGACTTTGAGTATTGAGAATGAAAGTCTTAAATCTCGTGTTTATGTGCTCACATCGCAAGTATCCACTTTGGATACTTCTTTGCGTTCTCTCACCGAGAAATATGAGAACACATTAGGCCGAATCAATGAATTCAATAAGGGTAAGGGCCATTTGGATAATATCCTAAGTGTCTTACTCCCGGTCAAACACCATGTCGGTTTGGGGTATACTTTGGGAAACTCATCCAAGTCGGTCACTACTTTTGTTAGGCCAACCTCCGATGCCTCAACGAGTGGTAGCAAACACTCTATTGATAGTTCTTCTACCAATGGTGCTTCCACCTCGTCCACACCCTCTTTCAGAAAGAAACCCACTTTGGGTGGACCTCCAAAGAAGGGGCATGCTTATATATACACCAATACCATGCCACGTAGGAACACACGTCCTACTCCACCGTCTCACACATATGATGATTTTTATGCAACACATTCTCGGGCACGTGCACACCATGTGAGACACCCTCACGCACGTGTTCCCACACATGCATATGTTCACCCACTTCATCATATGAATAATTCTCATCGTGCACCATTCCATCATGTTCCTTATGCCTATCCACAACATGCATCACGTAGAAATCAACGTCGCATGCATGCACCCAATAGGATGAGGGCTCCCAAGATTTTCACTATTTGGAGCCCAAAGGACACAAGCATGGATGAAAAACAAGTGTATATGAATGCTTATTTTTCGGATGTTGTGCATAGTAGAAATTATGTGGGGAAGTCTAAGTCCAATTGGACTTGGCTTCCAAAGGTCTAACCTTTGAGGACCCAATGACCTTGGGTACCATGATATGAAATTTTCTATCTTTAGGTACTCAAGGAAAAGAAAAATAAAAGGAGCAACAAATTTAAATTTAGCTCCAAAGGGAATTGGATACTCGATAGCGGGTGTTCAAAACACATGACGGGTGACGCTCAATTGCTCTCCGGAGTAGCTCCCATTGCAAATGGAAACCGCGTCGTATTTGGAGGCAACGAGAGCGGAACCATCGTCGGTGTTGGTAAAGTGGGTAACCCGTCTAAACCCTTAATTAGTGATGTTTATCTAGTTAATGGTTTAAATCATAATGTTATTTCAATAAGCCAACTTTGTGACAAAGGTTACAAAGTTAGATTTGCGAAAGGATTGTGTCATATTTCAAATGATAATAATAAGTTATTATTTTCCGGCACACACCATAAAGATATTTATATTTTGGATCTTCCCAAGTCATATGAACAATGTCTCGTTGCCAACACAAGTGAACAACACTTATGGCATCGACGCTTTGGACATGTGAACTTTGGAACACTTTATAAGCTTTCAAAATTAAATTCCATTAAAGGTTTTCCGAAGCTCGTTTTTGAAAAGAAAAGTTTTTGTGATTCTTGTCAACGTGGCAAGCTTCCTAAATCTTCATTTAAACCTAAGAAAAGCATTTCTACTAAACGGCCACTAGAGCTATTACATCTAGATTTATTTGGGCCAACTAGAGTTGCTTCCTTAGGAAATGCAAGATATGGACTTGTCATCGTCGATGATTATTCTAGATTTACATGGGTATTTTTCTTATGCAATAAAAATGAAGCTTTTGAAAACTTCACAATATTTGTGAAGAAAGTACAAAATCTCATCGGAACCACCATTGTCACTATTCGTAGTGATCATGGGGGTGAATTTGAGAATAAGTCTTTCTCAAATTTTTGTGATGATCTTGGAATTACTTACACGTTTTCTTTCCCTCGCGCACCTCCTCAAAATGGTGTTGTTGAGAGGAAGAATAGAACGCTTGTGGAGTGTGCTCGCACTATGCTCGAAGATAGTCAACTTGGTTATCAATTTTGGGCGGAAGCGGTACACACCGCTTGTTATGTGTTTAATAGAATACTTTTGAGGCCCGGCACCAAAAAAACTTGCTATGAATTGTTGTTTGGTAGATTGCCTCAAGTTAAACATTTTCGTGTTTTCGGCGCAAAATGTTTTATTAAAAACACATATGATAATTTGGACAAGTTTGATCCGAGATCGGATGAGGGGATATTTTTTTGGGTATTCCTCACGTAGCAAATCCTACCGGATATACAACAAAAGATCCTCTACGATCGAGGAATCACTTCATGTCTCTTTTAATGAGAATTTTACTACTTCTAGAATTTCAAATGATGATGATTCTATGGATGTTTTATGTGATTCGTTTGAAAATTCTAAGTCTATTGATTCAATTGATTCTATTGATACTAACCCGACTAATGAAGTTGTTGAGAATGTGCCAAGTGATCAAGGTATTCCCAAGCGGCTTCATACCGTTCGCGATCATCCCCATGAGCAAGTCATTGGCAATATTCATGATAGTGTCAAGACGAGATCGCAAGTCCACCACTTCGCTAATTGTGCCTTTGCCTCATCAATAGAGCCAAAGAATATAGTTGAAGCGTGCGAAGATAGTGCTTGGATCCTTGCCATGGAGGAGGAGCTCATTCAATTCGAGAGGAATGAGGTATGGGAGCTTGTTCCTTTGCCATCGAAGAACCACACCGTCATAGGGACAAAGTGGATCTTCAAGAACAAAACCGACGAAAACCAAGTCGTCGTTCGGAACAAAGCTCGGTTAGTTGCTCAAGGCTATCGCCAAGAGGAAGGTATCGATTTCGAAGAATCCTTCGCTCCGGTAGCTAGATTAGAATCAATTAGACTATTATTGTCTTTTGCATGCCATAAAAATTTTAAATTATTTCAAATGGATGTTAAAAGTGCATTTTTAAATGGAGATGTTGTTGAGGAAGTTTACATTTCTCAACCTCCGGGCTTCATAAATGAAAAATTTCCAAATCATGTCTTTAAACTAAAGAAAGCTCTTTATGGTTTGAGACAAGCTCCTCGAGCTTGGTATGATCGCCTAAAGAATTTTCTTTTGAATTTGAATTTTAAAATGGGCGAAGCCGATTCTACACTTTTTGTTAAGCATGCGAATAATGATATTTTATTAGTTCAAATTTATGTTGATGATATCATTTTCGGTGCTACTAACTTCACTCTTTGCGAAGAGTTTTCTAATGTTATGAAGGAACAATTTGAGATGAGCCACATGGGCGAACTCAAATATTTCTTAGGTCTCCAAATTCGCCAATTGAACGATGCAATCTTCATCCACCAAACGAAGTACACGGTGGAGTTGCTAAAGCGATTTGGAATGGAGAATGCCTCCGGGAAAAAGACTCCAATGAGCACGACTACGCATCTTGACAAGGATACGAGCGGTAAGGATGTAGACATTCGTCTATATCGAGGTATGATAGGTAGTTTACTTTATCTTACCGCAAGTAGGCCCGATATTATGTTTGTCGTTTGTATTTGTGCTCGTTATCAGTCTCAACCTAAGGATTCTCACTTAGTAGCGGTTAAACGTATTTTTCGCTATCTAAGTTACACTTTAGATTTTGGATTACTTTATCCGAAATCTAGCACATATGAGTTAGTCTCATATAGTGACGCTGATTATGCGGGATGCAAATCCGACAGGAAGAGTACTAGTGGCACTTGCCATTTTCTAGGAAATTCCCTTGTCTCTTGGTTTTCCAAGAAGCAAAATTCGGTATCACTTTCAACCACCGTGGCGGAATACATTGCCGCCGGTGCCACTTGTGCCCAGGTTCTTTGGATGAGACACACACTGAAGGATTTTGGTATTCATTGTGATACTAGCCCTATCATGGTGGATAACCAAAGTGCTATTTGTCTTTCAAAGAATCCGGTGCACCATTCCCGATCTAAACACATAGATGTCCGACACCATTTTTTAGATGATCATATTGCTAAAAAGGACATCATTTTAGTGTACGTTGAAACCCAAAAGCAAATCGCCGATATTTTCACGAAACCCCTAAAGGAGGACTCCTTTGTGCGGTTGCGTCGAGAATTGGGAATTATAGGTGAATCCGAGATATAGGATTCATGTTTCATTCAATTATCTTGCATGCTATTATATTTCGCGATATTTCATTCATGCTAGATTTATTGAATTTTTGGGGATTTTATGTGATATGTTTGAATTTTTGCTCGAATTCTTATTTGAATGTCGTATTTAAGATTTCGATGTTTTATGGGGTAGATTAGATGACTTATGAGAGGGTTACGATGTTTCATCCAAGTGTTTTATGAAGAGAACTCATTTATTAACTTTTGGACTCTTCTAGTCGGTTTCAGTTCATTAGTCAACCGACTAGATGCTCATCTAGTCGGTCAGCTAGTGAACTCAGACCGACTAGTTCAAGCTTTAAACTTTCTCCTGTCATTGACTTCTTTTAGTCGGTCACAGTTCTCTTACCGACCAACTAGATTGAAAACTAGTCGGTCAGTGATTAAACTGTGACCGACTAACTCTAGCCCTAGAATTTTTGTTTTGCCTCTGTTTCGACTTAGTCGGTTTAAGCTCATTGATCGACCGACTAGATCGTAATCTAGTCGGTCAGTGCTTGAACTGTGACCGACTAAGTGCTCTAGGGCAATCGCGTCTTTTCGCATTCTAAACCGACTAATACCCATTCATACCGATTTTTCCTAAGTCTAGTCGGTTGTTTTCGTTCCACTGCTCGAAAAACTCCCTCTCCCCGATCGAAACCCTTCGTCTTCCCGTCGATCTCTGGCCATCTCCGCCGCCCGTCGCCGTCGACCTCTCCCCTAGGTATCTCCCTCCTTCTTAGATCTCATTTTGCATCCCTAGGGTTTGTTCTAGAGTTTGTTTTTCTTCTCTAGGGTTCTAGGGTTTCGAAGTTCATTTTTAGGGCTTTGTGCTTGATTGATTTCAGTTTTAGGTTAAAGCTTAGGGTGTTTGATCCTATCCCGTCGCTTGTTTGTACTCGTTGTGCCGTGATCATGGCAAGAACGAGACTCCCGATTACATCTTCTGGGGCATCCCCCATGACCGTAGAGGGTGCTACCGCTTCGACCTCTCCTAAGCGTAGGGCCAAGACCACTCGACCCCCCTCTTCGTCTTCAACTCCGTTGAAGAGGAAGAGGACGGCCAAGCCTAAACCTAAACCCAAAAAGCTTCGTGCACCCACACCTCCCGGTGAGCGTTCAGATAGTGATTCCGAGGATGATTCCGATGAGGAATACACTCCTGAACATCCCGAGAAGGCACCTACTCCACCCCCTCCTCCACCTCCTCCTAAGCCCCGTAAGGCTAAGGGTAAAGCTACTATGCCAGTCGGCGGTGTAGATATATCGTTGTGTCGCGATGACCCTCAGTGTCTCGCAGCGTACAACCGTATAGAACACTGCCCACTACTGTTGGAGCATTACGTTCAGTTTTCTGATTTTCTTGGCCTTGCGGATCTTCTCTCCTATAGTGGCATATTGGACTACCTTAGATATGACCCTAAGGCGAACCCCCGACCCTATCCTCGCCTGGTCAAACTATTCTATGCCAATCGTGTCCGGGGCCAGTACGGTGACTCTCACTCCATCGAGACTTCTGTTTTGGGGACTCCTATAGTCCTCACGGCAGAAATCTTGGGGGAGTTGATAGGTTGCTCATCGTGTGGCCTCCTCACGTCTGACATCTCTGTCGATGATATCTCCTCCCTCGATCAGCGGACCCTAGGCAAAATCTTCCAGGTTATCCCCCCTGCTTTCATAGGAGTTCCTTCGAAATCATTCAAGCCGAATGCTTGGGTGATTAACCTAATCTTGAAATCCTGCCTTCTTCCCAAGTATGGATCCTCTTCTCTTCCATCTCAGCCGTTTCTGAAATTGATTTACGCTCTGTTTATGGGTAGCGAGATTAATTGGGCTCGCATTATACTCGATAAGATGGATTCTTTCGAGTGTATTCGCAAGACCACTAAATCTGCGCATATCCCATATCCGTGTCTCCTGAACTTGGTTTTCCGTCGTTTCGGTGTTCCCTTGCCCCCTGATGATGAGCGCCACATTGGTCCTCCTCTGAATGCGACGGCCGTTAAGAAATCTCTTGCGGCACTCCGTCACGTGCAGCGGTCGACACCTTCTGCATCTCAGGCCACTCCCTCAGCTGCTTCTGTCCCTCCTCATACCACCACTCTTGATGATGTCGTACGGTTACTTCGTCGGCACGAGTCGCGTTTGGCTCGTACCGAGGAGGTCGTCTGCCGTATGGCTAGTTTGATGGGCGTTCAGCTTCCTCCTCCTGTTTCTGAGGATGAGGAGATGGACGATGAGGATATTGATGATCTTGTCACCTCCTTGGCTCGTGGCGATGAGGCCACTGCTGCTGCTGCTACCACATCTGCTCCTAATGCTGGCACCTCTTCCGGTGCTCCTGAGACTTCTGCACCAGTGGATCAGCCTTCTGATGCTGCTGCTGCTCCTGCTGACGACCCTGCTCCTGTTGTGCCTGCTGTTGTTCCTGTTGAGACCCCAGCCGTTGAGCCAGTCGTCGATGTCTCCACCCCTGCCCCGACGATCCCTTCTGTTCACACGCCTCTCCTCCCTGCAGAGCCTGAGTCCACTCCCTCGACTGGACCCCCGGAGACTGCAGATCCTGCCACTTCCTCGTGATCGTCTGTTTCGAGGCCTCTCCTGTGATCTTTGGATGATGTATCTTTTTGAGAGTGTTTTTGGGTTAGGATGGAGTGTTGGGGTTGTTTTGATGTATTTTTGGTTTCATGGATGTCGGTGTTGTATTTTGATGTACTTTGGATGTTGGTGATGGTTCGATGATGTATGATGTATTTACTTTTTGATGTTGATATACATGGTATGTTGCATTTGATATGATGTAGTCGATATCTTTTTGGATGTACTCATGATGTTTTTATATACATTTACATCGATGGTCCTTTTTTTTCTTCATCGTGCACATTTTAATCTTCATTCAATGCCTTTGTCATGTGAATTCATCGCTCGTCGCTTAAAAACTTGGTTAAATAGAATATATTTCTATAATTGTATAGAATTGTTTTCCATGCACAAATTAACCAAGAATATTGAATATTGGAGAGTATGTTTCTTTATTCAAGAAATGAATAAAAATTTGGTATTTTTGATGATTTTAATTATCGCTTTTTGATAATGGACAATTTGGCACACCTTGATTTGATTTCATCACTTTTCCCTTGGTGTCAATTAGGTCCATCGTCATTGTCTACGACTCCCGATGTTGGATTTTCCATTTCCTAGTTGTTGTCGTTGTATGCCCCCCATTTTTGGGATAATGCCAAAGGGGGAGAGATAATGATAATAAATAGGACAAATGAAAATTTCACTCAATTTCCAAGAATCTAATTTGATGTGTTAGATTCAGGGGGAGTTAAGATATATATAAGGATTTTCAAAATCCGATATTTCAAAAATCGATTCTCGTTATATATCTTACTCGTCTGATTGATGCAATTTATATATATTCATTTTGGAATTAACGTGTCATCAATGCAGGGGGAGTAAGTATTTTACATTTGAATCATTATTTTTGATTATTATTTATGTTGGTTTGTCATCACCAAAAAGGGGGAGAATGTTGAATATTGGACTCCCCGGATTTGGTTTTGGATGATGAGCAAACATAAATAATTCATGAACTAACAATTTATGAGCGCAGTATTGGAGATCGTCGCCAAATTCATGAGAACAATCAAAGCGACATCTCAAGACTTCTCAAAGCTCGTATTCATTGCCTAAAGCTTCGTTGAAGCCTTTGGACCGTTTTGGAAGTCATGAAGAATTAATCGAAGCTCTCGAAGACCATTCATTAAGGTTTTATTTATAGTCTTTTAGCTTCGATCTATAGAATGTTAAGCCTTGAGTATATCTTACGATTCTATCTTCATAACGCTCATATCGTAGCTCTAGGATATTAGTTCAAGTCCATTCTAACTTCCTCGATGCATCACGCTTCGATTCGGACTTGTTTGTGCATGTTAGTTGGTACAAGAAGAAGTACTGACCGACTAGATGGTGATCTAGTCGGTCAGCAGAGCTTCTTGGACCGACTAGTTTGAGTTAATCTTTTCCTGTTCAGTACTGTTTACAGTTAGTCGGTCCACGTTGACTCACCGACCGACTAGTTTGTGAACTAGTCGGTCAGTGATGCTTCTTTGACCGACTAGTTGTGATTTACTGTACATGCCAAATTTCTCCTAAGCTACTGTTTATCGTTAGTCGGTCTAAGAACGTTTGGTGACCGACTAGTTGATAATCTAGTCGGTCAACTTTTGTTCTTGGACCGACTAAGTCATTTTGCATTCAGACTATTTGCTTTTGCCTCTTAGTCGGTCTACGTTCACTGACTGACCGACTAGTTGTGAAACTAGTCGGTCAGAAAGTCTTCTTGGACCGACTAGATTTCTAGGTCTGAATTTCTATCTTTTCTCAGTTCTTCACTTAGTCGGTCCATGTTGTTTGACTGACCGACTAGTTGATGAACTAGTCGGTCAGTGGTTGTTCTTTGACCGACTAGTTACCTCAGATTTCTATCCGTTGGGAATTGACCTAACTTGTTTTTATGGGACCCTATAAATACGAACCTAGGTCATTTCTCTCTAGGTTAGAGCTGCCATTAAGAGATTCATTGAGATTGAAAGAGATAGCTATTCTCACTCATTTCCAAAGCTCTCTTCCTCACAAGAAATCCATTCTCTCACTTTCTAGATCTAGAATCCATCTTGAGAGAAGTTTGTTCTTGGTGAGCCCTTCAAGCTCTAGCTTGATTCAAGTCTCCAAATCACTCCTAGGAACTCTTTGCTGGTCATTTCTTTGGTGCTAGGTCTTGGTGACTTCATCTTCCTCAAATCCCTCCTTACACCTATTTGGTAAGAAAACTCAAGGTATAGGATTTTGTGGTAAGATTGTTTATTTCATTATAAACTTGTTTATATTGCTTGTTGATTCTCTCGGTTGTGAGAGAAGGTTGTGATCCCGGGTTGTGGGATTCACTATTGCCATTGCATGTATGATTTGATCTTGTGAAGGTTTTTCACAAGATATTCATAGTGGAAATCTTGGGTTAGGGTTTCTAACCTAAGTATCCGGAGGGGGTCCGGGTGGTTGGGACGTAGGATCACCGGGAACAAGTCGGAGAGACTTGGGTGGATCCGAACCCAGTAACATCTTTTCTTAGCATTGTTAATTTTGTTGTTGTCATTCAATTTAAGCTTCCGCAAATTGATTTGGCAGTTGTTTGCACTATAATTAGGAATTATACTCCTTGTTATTTTTAAAGTACTATTCACCCCCCCCCCCCTCTAGTACTTGTGCAGTAGCTTGTAGGGCATTACAATAACATGTTCATTCTTGTAGCAACTCCATTTTGCAATGGTGTCCTGAAAGGCATTTATTGTCGGTTATGCTACAAAAATATTTGAATTCATTGACGATGAACTCTCCTTTGTTATTTGAGCACATGTATTTAATGTCATTCCTTGTTTGCTTTTCAATTTTGGTCTTCAAATTTTTGAAAACTTCTAATGTTTGAGATTTTGATTCATAAAAAACACGTACATACCGCATTGATAAAATATCTAGCATTACCACTGGATGAAACTGGAACTAGACTGTAACGGACTATATTTATTAATGAATAATTTGAGTATGTTCTTGTCTTTTCTCTATTTTCCATATTTTTTTATGGTTTTCTAAAACCCTAACCTAACTTACTATAAAAATTCTATTAGGCATACCCCCTTATTAAAAATACCCTTTCCTAATTACAACTTGCTATCATCAATTACTAATGACCTTTACAAATTACTTTTACCATTTAATATTTAGCCTTTACTAATTACTTTTTGTTGTAAATAGATAAGAATGCATGTTGAGTGGATAAGAGTGTATCTATTTGAGAGATTGTATCTCATCCATGTATGACTCTTTCTTCCCCTATAGATAAAGGCTTGGGGTCTCCCCCAGATGGCTACGCTTCATAACACGTTATCAGCACGTTCTCCCTGAGTTTCGTAAATCTGTTCGTTGCGAAAGCAAGGAGGAGACGGTAGATCCATCACACGTGGGCTTCATCAACCTCTACGTGTAGGCGTCATCAACCATCGCTAGATCTGAATGGTGGATCTAGAGATATTTCTATAAATCAAAATTCTTATTTTTATCATGATCATGATGCATCAAACGTCGATCTCGTAAGATCGGACTAGAAAAATCGATTTTTACCTTCCCTAGATCCAAGACGACAGCTTTTTACCGTCGTTCCTAGGGGAAAACATCTTTAAACCCTATTTTTAGGGTTCGTATCAAAAATCTTATGTTTATCATGATCATGATGCATCAAACGTCGATCTCGTAAGATCGGACTAGAAAAATCGATTTTTACCTTCCCTAGATCCAAGACGACAGCTTTCGTTGTATGCCCCCCATTTTTGGGATAATGCCCCCCATTTTTGGGATAATGCCAAAGGGGGAGAGATAATGATAATAAATAGGACAAATGAAAATTTCACTCAATTTCCAAGAATCTAATTTGATGTGTTAGATTCAGTGGGAGTTAAGATATATATAAGGATTTTCAAAATCCGATATTTCAAAAATCGATTCTCGTTATATATCTTACTCGTCTGATTGATGCAATTTATATATATTCATTTTGGAATTAACGTGTCATCAATGCAGGGGGAGTAAGTATTTTACATTTGCATCATTATTTTTGATTATTATTTATGTTGGTTTGTCATCACCAAAAAGGGGGAGAATGTTGAATATTGGACTCCCCGGATTTGGTTTTGGATGATGAGCAAACATAAATAATTCATGAACTAACAATTTGTGAGCGCAGTATTGGAGATCGTCGCCAAATTCATGAGAACAATCAAAGCGACATCTCAAGACTTCTCAAAGCTCGTATTCATTGCCTAAAGCTTCGTTGAAGCCTTTGGACCGTTTTGGAAGTCATGAAGAATTAATCGAAGCTCTCGAAGACCATTCATTAAGGTTTTATTTATAGTCTTTTAGCTTCGATCTATAGAATGTTAAGCCTTGAGTATATCTTACGATTCTATCTTCATAACGCTCATATCGTAGCTCTAGGATCTTAGTTCAAGTCCATTCTAACTTCCTCGATGCATCACGCTTCGATTCGGACTTGTTTGTGCATGTTAGTTGGTACAAGAAGAAGTACTGACCGACTAGATGGTGATCTAGTCGGTCAGCAGAGCTTCTTGGACCGACTAGTTTGAGTTAATCTTTTCATGTTCACTGTTTATCGTTAGTCGGTCTAAGAACGTTTGGTGACCGACTAGTTGATAATCTAGTCGGTCAACTTTTGTTCTTGGACCGACTAAGTCATTTTGCATTCAGACTATTTGCTTTTGCCTCTTAGTCGGTCTACGTTCACTGACTGACCGACTAGTTGTGAAACTAGTCGGTCAGAAAGTCTTCTTGGACCGACTAGATTTCTAGGTCCGAATTTCTATCTTTTCTCAGTTCTTCACTTAGTCGGTCCATGTTGTTTGACTGACTGACTAGTTGATGAACTAGTCGGTCAGTGGTTGTTCTTTGACCGACTAGTTATCTCAGATTTCTATCCGTTGGGAATTGACCTAACTTGTTTTTATGGGACCCTATAAATACGAACCTAGGTCATTTCTCTCTAGGTTAGAGCTGCCATTAAGAGATTCATTGAGATTGAAAGAGATATCTATTCTCACTCATTTCCAAAGCTCTCTTCCTCACAAGAAATCCATTCTCTCACTTTCTAGATCTAGAATCCATCTTGAGAGAAGTTTGTTCTTGGTGAGCCCTTCAAGCTCTAGCTTGATTCAAGTCTCCAAATCACTCCTAGGAACCCTTTGCTGGTCATTTCTTTGGTGCTAGGTCTTGGTGACTTCATCTTCCTCAAATCCCTCCTTACACCTATTTGGTAAGAAAACTCAAGGTATAGGATTTTGTGGTAAGATTGTTTATTTCATTATAAACTTGTTTATATTGCTTGTTGATTCTCTCGGTTGTGAGAGAAGGTTGTGATCCCGGGTTGTGGGATTCACTATTGCCATTGCATGTATGATTTGATCTTGTGAAGGTTTTTCACAAGATATTCATAGTGGAAATCTTGGGTTAGGGTTTCTAACCTAAGTATCCGGAGGGGCTCCGGGTGGTTGGGACGTAGGATCACCGGGAACAAGTCGGAGAGACTTGGGTGGATCCGAACCCAGTAACATCTTTTCTTAGCATTGTTAATTTTGTTGTTGTCATTCAATTTAAGCTTCCGCAAATTGATTTGGCAGTTGTTTGCACTATAATTAGGAATTATACTCCTTGTTATTTTTAAAGTACTATTCACCCCCCCCCCCCCCCCTCTAGTACTTGTGCCGTAGCTTGTAGGGCATTACAATAACATGTTCATTCTTGTAGAAACTCCATTTTGCAATGGTGTCCTGAAAGGCATTTATTGTCGGTTATGCTACAAAAATATTTGAATTCATTGACGATGAACTCTCCTTTGTTATTTGAGCACATGTATTTAATGTCATTCCTTGTTTGCTTTTCAATTTTGGTCTTCAAATTTTTGAAAACTTCTAATGTTTGAGATTTTGATTCATAAAAAACACGTACATACCGCATTGATAAAATATCTAGCATTACCACTGGATGAAACTGGAACTAGACTGTAACGGACTATATTTATTAATGAATAATTTGAGTATGTTCTTGTCTTTTCTCTATATTCCATATTTTTTTATGGTTTTCTAAAACCCTAACCTAACTTACTATAAAAATTCTATTAGGCATACCCCCTTATTAAAAATACCCTTTCCTAATTACAACTTGCTATCATCAATTACTAATGACCTTTACAAATTACTTTTACCATTTAATATTTAGCCTTTACTAATTACTTTTTGTTGTAAATAGATAAGAATGCATGTTGAGTGGATAAGAGTGTATCTATTTGAGAGATTGTATCTCATCCATGTATGACTCTTTCTTCCCCTATAGATAAAGGCTTGGGGTCTCCCCCAGATGGCTACGCTTCATAACACGTTATCAGCACGTTCTCCCTGAGTTTCGTAAATCTGTTCGTTGCGAAAGCAAGGAGGAGACGGTAGATCCATCACACGTGGGCTTCATCAACCTCCACGTGTAGGCGTCATCAACCATCGCTAGATCTAAATGGTGGATCTAGAGATATTTCTATAAATCAAAAATCTTATTTTTATCATGATCATGATGCATCAAACGTCGATCTCGTAAGATCGGACTAGAAAAATCGATTTTTACCTTCCTTAGATCCAAGACGACGGCTTTTTACCGTCGTTCCTAGGGGAAAACATCTTTAAACCCTATTTTTAGGGTTCGTATAAACAACAAAAAAATTTACAAACCCCCTACCCACGACCCCACTGGAGGCACCCTCGCCGCCTGCCGCCGTTGGCACCCCCCTTTCCCCCCGATGCTCTGCCACCCCTACTCCCTCCCCCTCACGAAGGAGGCCCGCAGCCGCTAGGCGGCGCAGTTTGCACCTAGGAGTTCTCAAAAGTGTTTGAAAAAAAATTAATGAACCCTTGCCGCCGCCGGCCATGCTCCCCCCTTCCCCGCCCGCCCCCTCTCTCCCATCCATAGCTGAGACCCGACGTGGGGAGCGGCAGTGGCAACCCCCCACCACCCCCAAAACATCATCGTGGGGGCAGAGGTTTGGCAACCCCCTGTCCCCCCAACTCGCTTGGGCCTTTGGCCCAAGCATTAAAAAATTTAAAAGGCCCATGGCCGTAGCCCGCAGCCATGCTACGGGCTCGACCCACATCAGAAAAAAAGAAAAAAATGAAATGCCGATGTGGGCCAAAGCACATATCGATATATGGGCTCTGGCCCACAAAAATAAAAAAACAAAAAAACGAACTGCTGCGGGCTTCAGGCATGCAGGCCGTGAGCCTTTTACAAAAAAAATATATTATTTTCTACGAGCCTGAAGCCCGCAGCATAGGCCTGCATGCCTCAGGATCGTAGACCTATGTTTTAAGGAAAAAAAAAAGGAAAAGAGAGGGAAATGGGTGTGGACTTTAGGCCCACATCTCACTAATATTCCTATAGAATAAGTAAACGGGGGGAACTAAAGGGCCTAAAAATACTTAAAAACATGGAAAAATACGGGGATGATATGGGTATTTTTATAAGGGGAAATGTGGATTTTGGGGATCTTTTGGGGGCATAAAAAGGAAACTTACTTCCTTTTACAAAATAAAAAATAATATGGCACCATTCAAATATATTTGAATTACCCATATATGCACAACTGATTAATAACATATTTTAGTATATGACGCCTATTTTGGATCATATTTATATGAATTGCATCACACTTTTCTGCCACGTACATTTTCTGGGATAAATTTATGCTATATTGTGCGACATTAACTTTATAATTATGAAGATCATGCGACCGCACTTCGTTAGTTATCTAACCTAACGGTGTATGACATCGCCATGTGGTCTGAATAATTATTAAGTATTAAAATTGATGTATTTATCCTATTCTAAATCTGTGATGCCTGTAATGTATGAACATGTTTAATAAGCACAATTTTTGCATGGATGGCTAATTGTGATTTTGGATCGACTATTTAGTCCCACATTTTACTTTTCCTACACTTTTCTTTTTCTTTTGAGAGAAATTATAGTCAAGAAAAATATGTAATGCCCAAGACTGGTAACCATTTTCATAGAGGCGGAGGCCACATTTAAAGATGAAGACTTTCAATGGGACACAAGAGGTTTCCAAATTTGTAATTTTCTATTTTATTTGTGAAAAATGGACTGTAATATGGACTTTGGAACATTATTTTATTTATGTTGCGACTAGCCGATCCACGCAATTAGCTTATTCATTTAAAATTGCTTATGCATGAATAATGTTTTCAGTATTATTAATTCATGCAAAATTTTGCTTTTCTAGATAAAATGGAAAAAATTCGCAAACGTTGATTTCGAAGTACTGGATGGATCAGGGAAAAATTATCTGAGCTGGCAGTTTGATGTTAAATTCCATTTGCAATCTAAATCCCTCGTTTCTGCAATTACAAAAGATGGAAATGCGACAGACATTGATAAGTGTTGTTGCAGAAACCGAAAAGACAATAACGAAGTTACCAAATGTGTTAGGTTGAGTCGCGGACTATGTCGCTCTCTTTAAGACATTTCGCGGCTCTGCTTAAGACTGTGCAAGCAGTGTACAGACCCGCCGTCCCCAGGATAAAACAGCCCAGAATCTCCTCTGCATAGGAAGAAGATTGGAAAGAACCGACACCAAAAAAAGGAACACTGATCAAGAATCAGTCAAAAAAATTTCGTAACAGAGAGAAGAGAAGAAATTTTCGTAAATAGAGAGGTTTTTCTGCTGCCAAAACAAATGAACCCATGAGTTCTTTTTATATAAATAATAATAACGAGTGAAAAACGAAGAGATAATGGACGCGTTAATGACGTGAGTAATGGACGCGTTAATGACGCATTAATGACGAAAAATTGTGGGGGAGAAAAACTGAAACGACTCTTTCAACGGTTCAAAATTAAAATTTTGAATATCAGTTCAAAATTTGAATTTAATAAAAATTTCTATAATTTAAAATAATTATTTTGTCCATAATAATAATAATAATCGTGTGCACGCGCGAAATGACACGGCCGGCCGGCGGGCGGGCGGGCGGGCGGGCGGGCGGGCGGACAGGCGGGCGGGCGGCAGGGCGTGTGGTGAACTCACAATCATGTAAAATCCTCTCCCCTTCACAAAACAGTGGTACCCCTTGGGGCACATCCCCAAGTCTCAACAAAACCTTTATAAACTCCTCCAAGTCTATTATCCTAAGCAATGTGGGACTAAAACAAAAGGAGGGAGCCAATAATAGAGTCCACACACAAAATCATTTTGAAAACCCTTTGAAAAATTCAAAATTTCCAACAATCCCCCACTTGAATTTTTTTTAAATTAAATCCATTTTCATCTAGCAATATAAATTAATATAAGATTGTGCATAAGCAAAGGTGTCTATCGACTTGAACCTTTACATAGTGTAGATGATTTAGATTTTACTAGAGTAACTCGTAGTTTTGAACTCTATTTTTAACAACATCACACACACAACCTTATCAAGGTGTAGTTCATAAGCCCGCACTTTACGGTCATGCACGTGTATCCCAGTATAGTGAATGTTCTAGAGAATTTGCCCAAAATTCCATAGGAAGCTATCACACTTCCATGTTCACATAGGTGAGTCTGTCAAGGGTACTCATGTAGCTAGGTACCCACTCCACATAGAGTATATATCTCATTAAGAGTTAAAAATAACTCATCCTTCTATCGCTTTAGGATATCATGCTCAATTCGATTTTTATGGAATAGGACTAATAATTATAATATCATGATTCTTTATATATCACTTCATGATTTGTTATTACCTTTTGAACTTATTTCTCGTTATCTCCGATCTATAGGTTGGGTTTCCCTTACAAGTGACATATCAGTCTAAGGGCATGAGTCATATTCCTTTCGAGGTTTTAAAAACCTTTTCTCAAGCTAATCCTTTCGTCAAAGGATCAGCTAAATTATCATCAGTACGTACATGATCCACTCTTACAACTCTAGATGTCATATACTCTCTAATAGTGTTGTGATTGCGACGAATTTGTCTCCTTTTTCCATTATAATAACGGTTCTGAAGTTTTGCAATAGCTACAGTATTATCACAAAGGACCAAGATGTCTGGAATTGGTCTTTCCTATAAAGGATGTTATGATAACAGGTTTCTTAGCCAACCTGCTTCTTCACTAGCCGAAGCTAGTGTAATCATCTCAGACTACATAGTAGGTTAAGCTAAGATAGTCTGTTTCTTAGATTTCCAAGAAACATTTCCACTAGTTATGCTAAAAATATAGCCACTAGTTGCCTTGGAGTCATCTAAAAGGGTATTCCAATCAACAACGATATATCCTTCAAGGACAGCAGAAAACTTCTGATAATGTAATCCAAGATTCATGGTACTTTTAAGGTACCTCATGACTCTATCAATAGCATGCCAATAATCAATACTAGGTCTGCTTGTAAACCTGCATAGTAACCCAACAACATAAGCTATATCGGGCCTAGTGCAATCAACGGCATATCGAAGACTGCCAATGATGCTCGCATACTCAGTTTGTCTAACACCATTGCTGGTGTTCTTGAACAACTTAACACTAAGATTATATGGAGTACATGCTGGTTTACAATCAAAATAATTATATTTCTTTATAATCTTATCAATGTAATGAGATTGATCCAAAGAAATTCCATGTTCAGACTTAGTTTTTTTAATTCCAAGGATTACATTAGCTTCATCAATATCATTCATATCAAAATTTGCACATAACATGGATTTTACTTTGTTTACAACATGAATGTTAGAATCAAAAATCAACATATCATCAACATAAAGACATATAAAGTGCAAATATTATTTTCAGATTTAAAATGTATGTGTTAGTACACGTGTACGTATCCAATTTGGATATCCGCATACCTGACCCGTTTAGCATCCGCGACCCAATACCCCCTGCACTCTTAGCAAGGTGCAGCTAAGTCAGACGAATGGGTCATTCGACCGTTGGACTGGCACCGACATTCAGGGAAGAGTTAATGGGGCCGAGTAAATGGGCAGCCGTTAACTCGAATCTCAGAGAAGATCGTGCCCCAATTAATAAGGGACAGTTACACATCATCAAGAAGGAACTACATATAAATAGATCAACAAACGAAGGTAAAGGGGTTCCACCTTCAAGGTACGAGGTCTATGACATAGAACTCTACTTTCTCAGTTTACATCTCTTATATTCGAGCTTGCGTCGCCAGTCTCGGGACAAACATCCGTGGGTCGATCTCAGCTGCACCAAGCTCCCTCTCTTCCTTAAGTTTCCTACTAACTTAAGCATCAGAGGGGATTTGGTTCGGAAACCAGATCCGACCCCCTAACGAGTCCCTGTGGTGCAGATTGATGCTCATCGTCCAACACCGAAGGTTGATGCTGAGCTTCCCAGCTTCGAACGGTCGACGCCACGGCTGCCCGAAGGTCGATTGAAGGTCGCATCATCTCCAACTACCATCATTCGACCCTGGTTCCTCCAGCCAAGGGTCCCACTCCAACTGCTGACGAGGCTTCGACTCAGCATCTTGAGTATACGTCAGCTTGACAACTGTCCCAATCAATTTTGGCATTAACAGTTTGGCACCATCTGTGGTAAACCACGAGTTGACATCCCAATCAACAAACTATTCGACCATATCGACCCGCCCAACCACATCCTTCGAGGTTGCCACGAGACCTCCCAGCATCGGGCTCATCAGTATGATAACGGGGGGTCCCCCGCAGCCGGAGTTATCAAGCTCTCTCCAAAGCTCCTACACTGCGAGGTTGACGACAGTATACGTGAGGCGAAAGTGCCCCAGAGATTCTACACCACATATATCCTTCTCGGATGAAGATCTGGAAGATATAGAACTACCACACGATGATGTCGTCGTCGTCACGGCCACCATCAAAGAGATCACTGTGAAAAGGTTGCATTTCGACACCGGAAGCTCGTGTGACATACTCTTCTTCACTACGTTGGAGAGGATGAAAATTTCATCCGTGGAGTTGACGCCTTGTACGGGACCCCTGGTGGGGTTCACCGGACATTCTTCCCTGATAGCGAGCATCATCACCTTACTGGTGTCCCTCGGTACGTATCCTGGACAAATCACTCGCCTAACCAGTTTTAAGGTAATGAAGATCAACTCAGCGTATAACAGGATCATCTGAATACCACTACTGAACAACAAAGAAGCGGTGGTCTCGACCTTCCATCAGATGATCAAATTCTAGACACCTGAGGGAGTTGGAAAGGCAAAAGGGAATCAGAAACAGGCGTGGTCGTGTTACACGCTATCCACCCTGAGGAGGATCGAGCAGGCGGATCCAGTCGACCCACGGATCGAAGATTGATGGCCTGTCGCGGTCGAAGAAACGGAGAACATAAGTCTCCAATGAGGAAGGAAAATCCGACTCTATTGGGTCGCTACTCCCTTGCGACCTAAAAGAACAGTTAATTGCCCTCCTAAGAGAACATGCCGACATCTTCGCCTGGACCCCGAAGGACATGCCCGGCATCGACCATGAGGTAGCATCCCACAAACTGGAGGTCGACCCGACCTCCAGACCCATGAAGCAAAAGAAGAGAAACATGGGAGGTGAAAAGATGAAAGCTGCTATTGAAGAAGTGGATCGACTTCTGGAGGCTCGCTTCATTCGAAAAGTCAAATACCCTGAATGGCTCTCAAATATCGTGATGGTCAAGAAGGCGAACGGTAAATGGCGAATGTGCGTCGACTTCACTGACCTCAACAAAGCGTGCCCGAAGGATAGCTACCCCTATCATGAATCAACCATCTCGTCGACAGTGCTTCGGGCTACGCGCTTCTCAACTTCATGGACGCCTTCTCAGGATATAACTAGATTCAGATGTCACCGGAGGATGAAGAGAAAACTTCTTTCATCAAAGATCGAGGTAATTTTTGTTACACCAAAATGCCATTCGGTCTGAAAAATGTAGGGGTCACGTACCAACGCATGATGAACGATGTCTCGAGGCTCAAATAGGAAGAAACCTAGATGTCTACGTCGACGACATGCTGGTCAAGTAGAAGAACCCAACAGGTCACGTCGCAGACCTCCGGGAGATATTTGCACAGATCCGACGATACAACCTTGGGCTAAACACTGCCAAATGTACCTTCAGGGTTCGGTCGGGAAAGTTCCTCAGTTTCATGCTGACAAATCGATGAATCGAAGCCAACCCCGACAAGATCACTGCCATCATCACGATGAAGAAGCCATCGACTCTCAGAGAGTTCCAGAGGCTGAACGGAAGGATAGCAGCCTTGGGACGATTCTTGTCTAAGTCAGCCTAGAGGTCATTACCTTTTTTCAAGGTGTAGAGAAAGGCGATAACCTCCACGTCAAGCGACATGAAAGTTATCGAATTGGATACTAACTACAAAAAAGCTTTCTCTGAGTTGAAGGAATACTTTCGCACCCCACCGCTCCTAACCCAGCCAGAGAAAGATGATCAGATCATCATCTACCTGGCCGCCACCGAGGAGGCCATAAGTTTGGCACTCATCAACGAAGACGCAGGGCTACAACGGCCCATCTAATATGCCAGTCAGGTTCTCCGAGGTGCGGAGGTCAACTACTCGAGGATCGAAAAGATAGCTTTTGCACTGGTCCAATCCACAAGGAGGCTGCGACCGTATTTCCAAGCGCACACCATCTTGGTCCTCACCGACACTCCCTTATATCAGACCCTGAAGAGACTCGATCGTTCAGGGAGAATGTCGAAATGGGGGGTCGAACTAAGCGAGTTCGACATCCAGTTTAATTTGAGGACCACCATCAAAGGGCAGGCTCTCGCCGACTTTATCGTCGAACTCACCTACAATGATGGCCCCGGGAAGAGGTATATGCAACTAGCGCACTACTTGAGGCCACCCCCTTGTTTTCAACAAGCATAAATCCACCAAGCAGAGTGAAAGCCGCAATCAAATACGAGGAAAACTGGATCGTACAAGTAGAGTTCGTCCACACAAGCTGGAAGCGGGGCCGGAATAATCGTCCAAACATCCGCGACCGATATATTCGAATACGCCCTCTGCTTTGATTTCCAAACCACTAATAATGGTGTGGAATATGAAGCGGTCATCAACAGACTTCGACCAGCTCGAGCCCTAGGGGCGAGAATGGTCCAACTACTCGGTGACTTCAGTCTCGTTGTCCACCAACTGAATGGACCTTCGAAGCCCACGATGACTCAACGTAGAGTTACATGCAATTCGCTAAAGCAGAGCTCGCCAAATTCGCATGCATAGAAATTCAACATATGCCAAGGTCGAAGAATCATCGAGCTGATGCCTTGTCTAAGCTTGCATCCTCCTCCCCCGCGGGACTCGGTCGGACCGTGTATGTACAACGTCTACCCCATCCCAGCGACTAACATAAGAACTGCTAAACCTCGATCAAGGGATCACATGGATGGACCCGATAATCGGTTACCTAAACACGGGGGGAGAATACGACCGACCCAAGGGAAGCACGAAAGCTAGAATAGAAGACCAACCAATTCGTCCTGCTAAATGGTTCATTGTACAAAAGATGATGGACCTGGTATGACATCTTCCCTTATCTTAAATATTTAGCCCTGTAGGAAGCACACTACGTGATCCAAGAGATCCACGAGGGCGACTACAATAAGCACTGTGGAGGGAAATCCAGAGCCTTAAAGGCCGTGAGACAAGGGTATGTTTGGCCAACGATGTTCATAGATGCCGTCGAATACGTTCGACGTTGCTTGACCTACCAAAAATTCTCAAAGGTCAGCTCGGCCCCACCATCATCATCACCACTGATCTGATCCCCATCGTCAGTCCAGTTCTGTCATGCCCTATTTTGAACTATACGCGTATTCTACTGAACACACATATATTTCTACCTACGGTGCATGCGTAGGCGTGAAATCAGCATAGATATCGATGTATGTAGCGTAGTGCACGGGGGGATTTGGCCGTGACACGTGTTTAAGGAATAGAAAGCAAGAAAGAGTGCGGAAGAAGTGTGAAAGACGTCGTAAGTGTAAAACAACAGGAATATGTTAGACGTGTGAGTGTGAAGCATGAATGCATGCATGGATATCCGTGGATGTGTGTAGGAAGAGCCATGCTAGTGTGAAAGGGGATTAGGTTCAATGGCAACTCCCGTAAATTTTTAGAAAAGTCAGGGGCAAAACGGTCATTTGGGTAAAACTGTTGTGCGTACATACTTAGGTGGTCGGTACATAAAGTAATGGCACACTTGTAATTAGTGGGAAGTCAAGAGGGTATTTTGGTCATTTGACATGCTGCATGCTTATCCATAAGAGGCTTCTAGGTTAAAGATATTTTGGTTGAAAATCCTATTTCTTTCTTGAACTTTCTTGAACTTTCTTTTTCTTTCTTTTCCTTTCTTTTCTAATTTTCTCCCCATCCTTTCCCCTTACCATGGCCGGCCACCTATGCTCCCTTTCCCCCTCCTTCTTCAACCCAAAAACCCTAATTCCTAATTCCAAAAAGAAGGGGTTCAAGCTTACTTCAAGAGAGAAGAAGATGGAGAAGAAAGAAAGGGAAAGAGAAGGAGAATTTGAGATTTGAGGTAGGAATCTCTTGGGATTGGCATTCCAATCAATTTATATTTTTCTAATTTGTTTTTATAGCATGTTTTATCTAATATTTGATGAATAAAAACAATTTTTAGATGATATTTCTCAATTTCACAACTTTCTCTTTGAAATTCCTAGCAAAGTCATCTCCTTTTGAATTTCAGAATTCTTGATGTGTGGTGTAGCTTCCATTACAGTTACTGTAGCTTGAATCATGTTTCGAAACAAATATGAGCATGTAGATCATGAAGTTCTACCCCAAAATCATATAAATTTTGATATAGTTTCAATTCAGGAATAGGGAGAAATAAATCCATCTTCACAACATGTCTGTTTGATTTTCAGTGTTGACACAGTTTATAAATATTGTCCTACAGATCTACACACATCTTGGAATTTTATGATTTTGGTCTTGTTGGAAATCTAACAAGTTTTTCTCAAAGTTCATTAGACTGCTCTTAAGTCGAAATTCTGGCTAGAACATGCCCAAAATTGGCTTTGAACACAGACCCAAAAATCTGTCTGAAAAATAGAATTGACACACTTCACTAAATAATCCACCATAAATCACACACTTAATATTTTTCCATGAAATTTTATCTGTGAATCAAGGACTGATATATCTTCAACTTTCATTTGGAACACTTTGCCAAATTCCTAATAAAACCTGTTGTAATATGCACATGTATTAGCAATTTCTACAAATTCCAGCAAGCTGAAACTTTAAAGTGATGTTACAAATTGTGCTCTATTGCTATTTCACCCTCTATTGTGCATGATTATTGTTATGGCATGGTAGATACATTCATGATACGTTTTCTAATGGATTTGCTAATGTTCCATTGGACCTGCATGTCACGCTCACCACGTGTTCGATGAAATGCCTCAATGAAGGCAAAGTCCAATAAGTTGAGTAACTTGAATGTTTTAGTATTGGGCTTGTGCCATGTTGATAAATAGTGAAGTTAGAGGCTTGAATGGCATGATTATATAGTAATTGTGAATGGATGATGTGTTGTGATAGAGGGCATGTCACGTAAGTGCATGACCCTATATTTGATGATGGACAGCTGAGGTGATATGTGCATACCCATGCCATCAAGACCCCTAACGTGTCACTTATGATGTTAACTAATAAAAATTGAATAATTCTCAGTCCTCTCTAATGAGGGTGAGTTACCAAATCCGGGTTTTAGGTGGAATTTGAGTAAATTGTGGATATGAGGCCTGGACCGAGAAGTTGGGGGAAATGTTATGTGATATGTGATAGTTATACCCACTCGCCTTGCCGGGAGTGGAGGGGACATATGGAGGTTGTGTTATTGTGGGAGAGCCTCACTCCTGCTAGGGACGGGGGAGCTGAGAGGGCCGGTGTTGTACAGTGCCTGTGTCCATTGCGCCGTGTGCTATATTCACCCCAAATTTGGGGTGAAGTCCAAGTCCTGGTATCACACAGTTTACCCAAGTTCCAGTTAACTCAATTATGAAATAATAAAATAAGATTTGTGTGTTACTTCTTCTGCTGGCAGCGCTTCCCCTTCACTTGCCTATTTCTTTGTGACTCTATGTCTTACCACATGCACTTGCACTTGTTTTATCAGATAGTGATTACCTGAATACTGGTGATGTTATTAATATTATTGTTATTATTATTCGTGCTAACCCTTTCCTTGCAGTAACTCGACACTGGACCGCAGCTATGATTTCCTTGTTTTAACTATTTAATTTTCATTATATCACTTACTTACATACTCTATATCTGTTGTTTGCCTTGGAATTTGATAACCTTAAATGGAACTCCAAACCCAAGTTGGTTCCTACTGGGGCACACATTGATGTGCTCCTCCATATATTTCAGGTAGCAGGCAGTTGGGAAGCCTGGGAGACTTGAGAGTCTGGAGTTGGGGGTGTGGGGTAATTCAGGGAGTCGTGTTGTACTCTGAGGTAGTGGAGTTGGTAGCGCCTTTTGTGAGGTGTAACCTGAGTTGAAGTTCATTTTGTATACTTCATCGGATGTTGTGTTGGCTTTATATATATGCGTGTGGAAATTTTATATGTACTCCTAGTGATGTTGTATAAATGGCTTGTAATCCTTGTTGTTATACATGGAGCAGTACAGGTACTATCCCAGCATGTGCGCCGTGGCCTGCCTTTGCTTATTCAGTTCCTCTTCTCTCTCTCTCTTTCCACCCTCATTCTTCAGAATACTTGGAAAAAAAATTGATGACTGGTATTCTGGGGAACGGGACGTGACAGTTTTGGCGGCCCATGCAGGTCACCGCACTGCGATGTGCGTAAGGATAGTACTTGTAATGCTTCAGTAGGTGATTGGGATAGGTTAGCCCTATGGTGGGTAGTGACCTTAGAGACCTTAGAGCTATCAGTGATCCACCCTTGAACCCCTGACTTTAGGGAGTCCGGGATGATCTTTTTACAGTGTATTACACTATAGGTGTATATTTGGGGGTATACGTGTGTATCTATAACTGTGTGAACCAGTATGTACAAGTGCATTTTTTGTGCTTAGAGATTTGAATTATATATATAGTGGTATATTTGTATTCGGTATATGTAATTATACCTGAATAGCATAAAGTTGCTTGTATCTTGGATGGTTATAGTGGTATATAGATTTATGAAGCGGATATACGAATAGGCATGTGTTATATTCGTGTGACCCTGATTCTTCATACATGTATACTGGTGGTATATATAGGTTAGCGGAGATGTATATATATACATGGTAGGGGTGTGAGTGGGGATATATACGTATGTATTATAAGATCATGTGTGTGTTTCCTATCTATTGTATTGTGATTCTGTTCTCGCGTGGGAAATGTACCGATGTGTGTATGACTATCCTTGTATGGATAGAGTAGTGGAGTGTCAGCATTGTCTTTGGGTATATGGGAAGAATTGCATGAGTGTGAATATATGTTTGCTTGTATGGGTAGGTGGTGTAGATATAGATTGGGATATTGGTGTATATATGTACCGCAAGTGTTGCATTACTAGTGTATGAATTCTTAATGTATTAGATTTGAGTAAGTGTGATTATGTGTATGAGCTGCCTACGTGCCTACATGAACCGATATATTACCCTAAATTGGTATATGTTTGTGTGTTGTATTATTGCGTGAATATAGGTGTTGTGCAATGGCCATACATGGTGTGTCGGTAGCAATATAGATACATAATAGATGTAAGGATAATGCAAGTAATGTTTCCGGGTGTTTGGGATCGTTACGAGGTAGGTATTGGTGCTTTAGCCATCCACCCTATGTTTAAACCCTTAGTCCTATAATGTGCCTATTACGGGATAGGGATATATGCATTGTTGGATCCTGTGGATGGCAAACAACACTAGAAGGGGGGGTTGAATAGTGTTGTGTATATAGTAAACTTTTTCGCTCGACGATATTTAACACAAATAAAGCCCTTCTAATAATGCCTAAGAAACCAAGTAGAGTGATCTACGCTTGGTTCTTAATCAACCAAATAATCTTTAAAAATACACAAAGTGATTTCACAGCAGGTAGTCGACTCCCTATGAACAGTAGTCGACTCCCAGAGTATATGTGAAAATAAAATCACAAATATGAATTTCAGCGAATAGAAATAAATTGATCTTTGATGTAGATAAATGATAAAATAAATGTAAAGATAAACAAGCACAGATCAACAATCGCAAACAGAAGGATTTTTATCCTGGTTCCCCGCAACCCGGGTACGTCCAGTCCCCGACCAATCCGGTACGAGATTTCCACTATCTGCCTTGGCAAATACAATTACCTAACTTCACTCGTTAGGATTTCCAACGACCTAGCCTTGACCAGGATTTCCAACCACAACACCTAGACTTGTCTAGGATTTACCCTTGCCTCACAAACCGAGGACTTTCCAACTGGCAACAACTAGACTTGTCTAGTGTTCCAACAATCAACACAATGAGAATTTATCCAATACACCACAATAAATGATGGAGATTGGTTTACACACCCGATTCTATAGCCAATCAAAGTTTAGACAAATTTGTGTAGTGGCTTGATAGAATGATAGTCTAGATCACACAAAGATACGAGAGAAGTTCTTTGTGATCTAGATCTTTTCAAAAATCCTTTAAATAAAATAAAGAGAATAATAGTAAGGATTTTGAAAATGTTTTAGCCAATAAAAATAAGAGTATGATCTTCAAAAGAATTTATAAAAGAATATTGCAAGATCAAATAAAATCAAATTGGCTAGAGAGAAAATAAGAGCTTTGAATTCAAGAGAGTTTTCATAATAGATTGATTTTCAATGTTGTATTTTTCATCAAAGAATTTAGCTCTATTTATAGGGAAAAAACTGAGATTTTAATTTCAAATTTCGTTTGACTTTTGTCCCAAAAATTACGGAGTAAATTGCTCAAAGGATTTCAAAATTCAAATTCAAAAACGTCTGAAATTTACAGCTGGTAGTCGACTCCCTCATATAGGTAGTCGACTCCCAGAGAACTCCAGGAGTTTTTGATCTCTGACAAGTAGTCGACTCCCTACTTTTGGTAGTCGACTCCCAGAGGAGTTTTTCCTGCTGCTCTTCTAGCCAGACAAGTAGTTAGCTCCAGGGTGCGTGGAGTTTCACTACGAAAATTATGGAGTGACTAGAAAAAGCTCTCGAAAATATTTTGAAGATAATTAAAAGTATTTTCGAAATTATTTGTGTGTGTGTGTTTTGTCTATTTGATATGGCTTTAACAAATATCCTAAAAAGACACGACACACTCACTATGGACTCAGAACATGTCTTCGGAAGTTTGGTCAACTTGATGAAGTGAAAGCGAGCTTCTCTTTGTGCTTCTTGTTCTGTTTGAGCTTGAGCTTCATCACTTTGAGTTTAGTCATGTTCGTCTTTTTCTTGGAGCGTTGAAGTGTGCTTCTTTGAGTATGAGTAGAGCTTCGCAAATTCTGCACACTTGAGTGTAGTGTAGTTAGTACATCAAGCTTTCGTTTGGTGTGCTCATCATCAAAATCACTTGGGGTGGAATTCAATTTCCATCACTCTCCCCCTTTTTGATGATGACACCCAAAATAAAAAAATGAGGTAAGTTAAAAAAAATATGACGATACATAGTATACTTACTCCCCCTGCTTTGATGCGATTCTCCCCCTGCATCGAAGCCGTTAGAAATAATGCATTCATTTTTGTATTTCGTTATTTTCTCCCCCTTGTCATTAACAAAAAGATATTATAGCTGAGCATTATTCAATTCTTTTTCTCCAACAATACCCAATTCTCAACGAAGTCTAGAGAATGTATCCTTTTGTAAGGGTTTTGTTAGAATATCTGCAACTTGAAACTCAGAGGAGACAAATTTAAGTTCAACATCCTTTTTGGCACAATGATCATCAATAAATCTGTGTCTTATATCAATATGTTTTGTTCTAGGATGAAGAACAGAGTTTTTAGTGAGATTTATGGTGCTTTTATTATCATAATAAATTACACATGTAGATGTATTAACACCATAATCGACGAGGACTTGTTTCATCCAAAGTATTTGAGCACAGGCAAGTCCGGCAGCTATATACTCTGCCTCAGTGGTAGATAGTGAAACGGAACTTTGATTTTTGCTAAACCACGAAACAAGGGAATGTCCAAGGAAATGACATGTTCCACTTGTGCTTTTTCTTGTGGCTTTACAACCAGCATAGTCTGCGTCACTAAATGAAGTTAAATCGAATGTGCTTCCTTTGGGATAGAAGAGTCTAAAGTCAGATGTGGTTTTAAGATATCTAAATATGTATTTTACTGTTTTAAGGTGTGATTCCCTATGATCACATTGAAATCTAGCACATGCACAAACACTAAACATGATATCAGGTCTGCTGGCGGTTAAGTAGAGTAAAGAGCCGACCATACCTCTATATGTTTTCTGATCAACCTTCTTACCTGCTTCGTCTTTGTCTAAGGAGGTGGATGTTGCCATTGGTATGTTCTTTCCGGATGCAGTTTCCATCCCGAACCTTTTGATCAAGTCTCTTGCGTACTTTGTTTGATGAATGAAGGTTCCTTCTTTTCCTTGTTTAATTTGCAATCCGAGAAAATATGTTAGCTCCCCCATGTGGCTCATTTCAAATTCTTCCTGCATTAACTTGGCAAACTCTTGGCAAAGATCATCATTAGTAGATCCAAAAATGATGTCATCTACATAGATTTGGATAAGAATGATATCATTGTGATCTTTCTTAATAAATAAGGTTGTATCTATATTTCAACAGTATAACTTGAGTCACTTAAGAATTTTCTTAGTCTCTCATACCAAGCTCTTGGAGCTTGTTTTAGCCCATATAAGGCTTTGTTTAACTTGTAAACAAATCCTGTTTTCTTATCATGTTCAAATCCTGGAGGTTGTTCAACGTAGACTTCCTCCTTTATGAATCCGTTTAGGAAAGCGCTTTTTACATCCATTTGATAAAGTTTAAAATTCTTATATGATGCAAATGCGAGTAACATCCTAATAGATTCTAGTCTAGCAACATGAGCAAAGGTTTCATCGAAGTCTATACCTTCCTCTTGAGAGTAACCCTGTGCTACTAACCTTGCCTTATTCCTTATCACATTTCCATATTCATCTAGTTTGTTCCGGTATACCCATTTAGTACCGATAACGGGACGATCTTCCGGTCTAGGCACTAACTCCCATACTTGATTACGTTCAAATTATAGAAGTTCTTCTTGCATAGCCTCGATCCATGCTTCATCTGCAAAAGCTTCTTCTACCTTTTTCGGCTCAATGTTAGAAACAAATGCAACATGTGTTAAGTGTTCTATTTGAGATCTAGTTCTAATTCCTGCATCAATGTCACCTAAGACTTGTGTGTGTGGGTGATGTGTGACTTCAGGAAATGATTTAGGCAAAGAACTAGGGATATCATTGAAAGATTCATTATTAGGAGTGCGTGCAATGAGCATGCTATCATCATCATCATGAGCAATGTTATGAGGTAAAGATTCATCAAATGATACATGTAGAGTTTCAACAATAGTCTCGGAACTTTTATTGTAAATTCTATATGCCTTACTACGTAAAGAGTAACCGATAAATATGCCTTCATCCGCTTTGGAGTCAAACTTATCTAAGTTATCTTTAGTATTCAGAATATAGCATTTACAACCAAAAACTCTGAAGTAAGATACTTTTGGAATTCGTTGGAGCAATAATTCATACGGGGTCTTTTCAAAAGGTTTTCTAATTAAAACTTTATTTTGACTATAGCACGCGGTTGCTACAGCTTCCGCCCAAAAATTCTTTGGAAGGTTACTTTCACACAACATTGTTCGTGCACACTCTTGGAGTGTTCTATTTTTCCTTTCAACTACCCCATTTTGAGGAGCAGCTCTGGGAAAAGCAAAAGTGTGAGAAATACCTCGTTCTTCACAAAATGATTTAAAATGTTCATTTTCAAATTCACCACCGTGATCACTTCTTAAGGAAATAATTTTCATGGAATATAAACGTTCAATCCTTTTGAAAAATATTTCGAATTCACGGAAGGCATCATTCTTATGAGTTAAGAATAATACCCACGTATATCGAGTAAAATCATCAATTATGACAAATACGTATCTAGAGTTGCATAATGATGGAGTTCTAGTTGGGCCAAACAAGTCCATATGGAGTAGTTCAAGTGGTCCATTAGAACTGAGAGCTCCAATATTTTTAAATGAACTCTTATGCATTTTGCCAAATTGACACGAGTCACATATTTTATCTAATTTAAAACTTATCTTAGGAAGTCCTTGCACCAACTCTTTCCTAGAAATCTTATCCATGTTTTTGATGTTCACATGGCCAAAGCGTCTATGCCAAAGCAGTGGATCGTTTGTTGAAACAATTAAACATACATTTGATTCATACTCATTTAGTCTAAGTACATAGATATTTTCTACTCGCTTACCTTTAACAAGGATATTTTTCATATCTTTGTCATAGACTAAGCATGAGTCAAGAGTAAATATAACTTTCATACCTTTGTCGCATAGTTGACTTATGCTTAATAGATTATGCTTTAATCCTTTCACCAAGCTTACATCTTTGATGAGCAATTTTGAGTGACTGCCGATATTGCCAATTCCGACAAATTTACCTTTCTTGTTGCACCAAATGTCACGGTTCCGCCATCATACATTTTTAGATTGCTAAGTAATTTTGTGTTCCATGTCATGTGTGCGGAGCATCCACTATCCATTATCCATATGTCCTTTTCCTGATTGTCTTGACAAGCCATCATGCACATATGATTTTTGGATTGCTCTTCCTATTCTTCGTTGGTGTTGATGGTGTCAAAAGTCCATTCATCTTCAACAATCTCCTTTTCATACTTTTCATCATCGGATTTGATTGTCTCTATGGGTGTTTGAATTTCTTTTGATTTTGATCCGAACCTCTCATCCAAAATGTTGAGGATTTGGTGTGCGGTTTCAGCCCTTTCTACAAGATCTAACATTTCATTAGTTAAACCAGTATAGAGTAAATGCATTACCTTTATGTTTCTGAAGTAGGCTTCTTCTTGATTCGGATCCCATTGATTTTGAGGAGTGGTTGGAATCTCATATCGTTATCGTTCACTGAGAGATCTTGAGTAGCTTAGATCTTGTGCTTCCAAGAAGATCTCCATTCTCCTTCTCCATTGGGAATAAAAGTTGCCGTCAAAGATTGGAGGAGTATGGGTGTTGTAGACGTTTGTTGATGCCATCGTTTTGACCTTGCTCTGATACCAAGTGTTGGATCCTGTGGATGGCAAACAACACTAGAAGGGGGGGTTGAATAGTGTTGTGTATATAGTAAACTTTTTCGCTCGACAATATTTAACACAAATAAAGCCCTTCAAATGTTGCCTAAGAAACCAAGTAGAGTGATCTACGCTTGGTTCTTAATCAACAAAATAATCTTTAAAAATACACAGAGTGATTTCACAGCAGGTAGTCGACTCCCTATGAACAGTAGTCGACTCCAAGAGTACATGTGAAAATAAAATCACAAATATGAATTTCAACGAATAGAAATAAATTGATCTTTGCTGTAGATAAATGATAAAATAAATGTAAAGATAAACAAGCACAGATCAACAATCGCAAACAGAAGGATTTTTATCCTGGTTCCCCGCAACCCGGGTACGTCCAGTCCCCGACCAATCCGGTACGAGATTTCCACTATCTGCCTTGGCAAATACAATTACCTAACTTCACTCGTTAGGATTTCCAACGACCTAGCCTTGACCAGGATTTCCAACCACAACACCTAGACTTGTCTAGGATTTACCCTTGCCTCACAAACCGAGGACTTTCCAACTGGCAACAACTAGACTTGTCTAGTGTTCCAACAATCAACACAATGAGAATTTATCCAATACACCACAATAAATGATGGAGATTGGTTTACACACCCGATTCTATAGCCAATCAAAGTTTAGACAAATTTGTGTAGTGGCTTGATAGAATGATAGTCTAGATCACACAAAGATACGAGAGAAGTTCTTTGTGATCTAGATCTTTTCAAAAATCCTTTAAATAAAATAAAGAGAATAATAGTAAGGATTTTGAAAATGTTTTAGCCAATAAAAATAAGAGTATGATCTTCAAAAGAATTTATAAAAGAATATTGCAAGATCAAATAAAATCAAATTGGCTAGAGAGAAAATAAGAGCTTTGAATTCAAGAGAGTTTTCACAATAGATTGATTTTCAATGTTGTATTTTTCATCAAAGAATTTAGCTCTATTTATAGGGAAAAAACTGAGATTTTAATTTCAAATTTCGTTTGACTTTTGTCCCAAAAATTACGGAGTAAATTGCTCAAAGGATTTCAAAATTCAAATTCAAAAACGTCTGAAATTTACAGCTGGTAGTCGACTCCCTCATATAGGTAATCGACTCCCAGAGAACTCCAGGAGTTTTTGATCTCTGACAAGTAGTCGACTCCCTACTTTTGGTAGTCGACTCCCAGAGGAGTTTTTCCTGCTGCTCTTCTAGCCAGACAAGTAGTTAGCTCCAGGGTGCGTGGAGTTTCACTACGAAAATTATGGAGTGACTAGAAAAAGCTCTCGAAAATATTTTGAAGATAATTAAAAGTATTTTTGAAATTATTTGTGTGTGTGTGTTTTGTCTATTTGATATGGCTTTAACAAATACCCTAAAAAGACACGACACACTCACTATGGACTCAGAACATGTCTTCGGAAGTTTGGTCAACTTGATGAAGTGAAAGCGAGCTTCTCTTTGTGCTTCTTGTTCTGTTTGAGCTTGAGCTTCATCACTTTGAGTTTAGTCATGTTCGTCTTTGTCTTGGAGCGTTGAAGTGTGCTTCTTTGAGTATGAGTAGAGCTTCGCAAATTCTGCGCACTTGAGTGTAGTGTAGTTAGTACATCAAGCTTTCGTTTGGTGTGCTCATCATCAAAATCACTTGGGGTGGAATTCAATTTCCATCATGCATGACATCACCCAAAGACAATGTAACGCATGTAAGATGTGATGGACATAAGGATCTGAGACTATAGAGTGCAGATATATATATATATATATATATATATATATATATATATATATATATATATATATATATATGGAATGATTGTATGTTTGCATGGTTAAGTAGAGTTATGATATATATTCATACACGTGTGTATGTATGAGAGCCATGTCGAATGGCGTCTATCGGACCATTGGATGTATATGTAGTACCCGTATCCTTCCGTGTATAGAGGCTTGAGGAGGGATTGTATATTGGTATATGACATACTTGTATGTATGCATGTTTGTTGTAGAAAGCGTGGTGTGACTGTGCAAATGTGTTGCTATTATTGAATGTGTATTGATATCTGTCTTATGAGTGGTTATATGTATATCTATGTAAATGATCCCTATTCTGATATGCATGTATCAGTATATGAATGTGTACGTATATGAGATGTGACTATCTACTGAATGTGTATGAATATTGGAATACACTTATTTGTGTATGTACGAGTATGTCAGTAAAAGTGTGGAAATGGGATGTTACGTATATAGTGGTATGGGTAGCTATCAACTACCTACTAGTATAGTTGAGTAGCTTGACTATATAGGTGTGTAATAGCAGGATACGTATGGTGTGTGTGTGTGTGCGTGTGCCATACATGTGAATGTATGTGCATGGTTGTATGGATCCTTATATATATATATATATATATATATATATATATATATATATATGTATGTATGTATGTATGTATGTATGTATGTATGTATGTATGTATGTATATGTCTGTCTGTGTGTATACCTACTATTAGAATAATAATCTGGTGTGTATGAGCGAACGTGTATATGGCTATGTGTAGGCCTAGAGGTATATATATATGGGGGTTGATATGAATATATCTGAAGGTATATAATGAATGTGTATATGAGTAGATGTGGAGTATTTATGTGAAGTATTGTTTGTTACCTATATGTGAATATGTATCATACTTGTATGAATGTGAGGCGTAGGGATGTGTTCATGTAGGTGTACTGTGCAGTATGACTATATGTAATGGTGTGTATATTGGATGAATGAATACATATATGTATATATACTTATATGTATCTTGTTCTACGTGCTGATATATTCCACATGTTTGTTTCTCTACATGTATCTTAGTGTGCTTGGGATAAATGTATTCTTATTTGTATGCGTGAATATATAGGTCCGTATCAGAGCATGTGTGTAAGTGCGTGAATGTGCAATGTAAATGTAGTTATGATAGATATGGAAGATAGGTGTATATGTGTGTGACAAATGTAAGCGAATGAAACTGTTTGATATATGTGTATTGGACAGTGTGTACTTGGTTGCGCATTTGTGTATATACGTGTGCATGGAGTGTAGATGGATATTTATATTTGTTTGTCCATAATGAAAGTATGTGTGTAGCAGATGCAGGGATAGTTATACATATATATAGCATATGAAGGGAACATGTTATGTTGTGCACTCTGCTGTATTGTGGTGATATATGTACCTATTTGTGTGAGGCAGTAGGTGCACTGCTGTGGATGTGATGTTGTGTGTATACTTATTTATGGTTATAATTGTGAACCTTATGTGACTTAATCGTGCAAGTGCTATTACGTGCACGTGAACGTATCTATGGATGCGACTAACTATTATGTGTATGTATGTATTTACGTGCCTATGAATGTGAGTAAGCCCATGTGATTAAGCAGTGGGAGTATAGGGATCCAGAGTACATACAGAGTGACACCGTGATAGTGACCATGTTTATTAAGCAATGGTGTGTAGATTAATGTGTATTGATGGATGTCTGTGCATGGATGTAGACGTATATGGAAATATATAAAGAGATAGACTATAAATCGTTTATACTAGAGTGTATGGTGATGTATCTAAAAGCATGCCATGTATGGATACGTTATGTATCGTGATGTGGATATGGTGTGATGCCAAATGCATATAGATATGGGAAGTGGTCTAAATACATGTAATAATATGTATGGAGACTTATTTGTGGTGAGTGATGTATATGTTAAGGTGTGAGTTGGTGTGCCTAGATGTTTACGTGAAAAACATATACGTATGTATATGTAATGATGCATATAGAGATATGGATGTGCTGTTAGATGAGTAATAGGATGTATCTGTGACTTGTGCGTGATGCGAATGTGTATGGGTGATAGTGAAGTATATGGTGTACATAAGTGTGAGGTAGATACGTATTCTTGTTTGTACTTCATGGGTAGTAAGACCATCATACCTAGCTGACCTCGGCAAGGATCACACCCTAGGAAGTCCGAGGACGGACTTTATTTTAAGGTGGGTAGGATGTCATGCCCTATTTTGAACTATCCGTGTAATCTACTGAACACACATATATTTCTACCTACGGTGCATGTGTAGGCGTGAAATTAGCGTAGATATCGATGTATGTAGCGTAGTGCACGGGGGGATTAGGCCGTGACACGTGTTTAAGGACTAGAAAGCAAGAAAGAGTGCGGAAGAAGTGTGAAAGACGCCGTAAGTGCAAAACAACAGGAATATGTTAGACGTGTGAGTGTGAAGCATGAATGCATGCATGGATATCCGTGGATGTGTGTAGGAAGAGCCATGCTAGTGTGAAAGGGGAATGGGGTCAATGGCAACTCCCGTAAATTTTTAGAAAAGTCAGGGGTGAAACGATCATTTGGGCTAAAACTGTTGTGCGTACATACTTAGGTGGTCGGTACATAAAGTAATGGCACACTTGTAATTAGTGGAAAGTCAAGAGGGTATTTTGGTCATTTGACATGTTTCATGCTTATCCATAAGAGGCTTCTAGGTTAAATATATTTTGGTGGAAAATCCTCTTTCTTTCTTGAACTTTCTTGAACTTTCTTTTTCTTTCTTTTCCTTTCTTTTCTAATTTTCTCCCCATCCTTTCCCCTTACCATGGCCGGCCACCTATGCTCCCTTTCCCCCTCCTCCTTCAACCCAAAAAGCCTAATTCCTAATTCCAAAAAGAAGGGGTGCAAGCTTATTTCAAGAGAGAAGAAGATGGAGAAGAAAGAAAGGGAAAGAGAAGGAGAAGTTGAGATTTGAGGTAGGAATCTCTTGGGATTGGAATTCCAATCAATTTATAATTTTCTAATTTGTTTTTATAGCATGTTTTATCTAATATTTGATGAATAAAAACAATTTTTAGATGATATTGCTCAATTTCACAACTTTCTCTTTGAAATTTCTAGCAAAGTCATCTCCTTTTGAATTTTCGAATTCTTGATGTATGTTGTAGCTTCCATTACAGTTACTGTAGCTCGAATCATATTTCGAAAAAAATATGAGCATGTAGATCATGAAGTTCTACCCCAAAATCATATAAATTTTGATATAGTTTCAATTCAGGAACAGGGAGAAATAAATCCATCTTCACAACATGTCTGCTTGATTTTTAGTGTTGACACAGTTTATAAATATTGTCCTACAGATCTGCACACATCTTGGAATTTTATGATTTTGGTCTTGTTGGAAATCTAACAAGTTTTTCTCAAAGTTCATTAGACTGCTCTTAAGTTGAAATTCTGGCTAGAACATGCCCAACATTGGCTTTGAACACAGACCCAAAAATCTGTCTGAAAAACAAAATTGACACACTTCACTAAATAATCCGCCATAAATCACACACTTAATATTTTTCCATGAAATTTTATCTGGGAATCAAGGACGGATATATCTTCAACTTTCATTTGGAACACTTTGCCAAATTCCTAATAAAACCTGTTGTAATTAGCAATTTCATGGATTAGCAATTTCTACAAATTCCAGCAAGCTGAAACTTTAAAGTGATGTTACAAATTGTGCTCTATTGCTATTTCACCCTCTATTGTGCATGATTATTGTTATGGCATGGTAGATACATTCATGATACGGTTTCTAATGTATTTGCTAATGTTCCCTTGGACCTGCATGTCACGCTCACCACGTCTTCCATGAAATACCTCAATGAAGGCAAAGTCCAATAAGTTGAGTAACTTGAATGTTTTAGTATTGGGCGTGTGCCATGTTGATAAATAGTGAAGTTAGAGGCTTGAATGGCATGATTATATAGTAATTGTGAATGGGTGATGTGTTGTGATAGAGGGCATGTCACGTGAGTTCATGACCCTATATTTGATGATGGACAGCTGAGGTGATATATGCATACCCATGCCATCAAGACCCCTAACGTGTCACTTATGATGTTAACTAATAAAAATTGAATAATTCTCAGTCCTCTCTAATGAGGGTGAGTTGCAAAACCCGGGGTTTAGGTGGAATTTGAGTAAATTGTGGATATGAGGCCTGGACCGAGAAGTTGGGGGAAATGTTATGTGATATGTGATAGTTATACCCACTCGCCTTGCCGGGAGTGGAGGGGACATACGGAGGTTGTGTTATTGTGGGAGAGCCTCACTCCTGCCAGGGACGGGGGAGCTGAGAGGACCGGTGTTGTACAGTGCCCGTGTCCACTGCGCCATGTGCTATATTCACCCCAAATTTGGGGTGAAGTCCAGGTCCTGGTATCACACAGTTTACCCAAGTTTCAGTTAACTCAATTATGAAATAATAAAATAAGATTTGTGTGTTACTTCTTCTGCTGGCAGCGCTTACCCTTCACTTGCCTATTTCTTTGTGACTCTATATCTTACCACATGCACTTGCACTTGTTTTATCAGATAGTGATTACCTGAATACTGGTGTTGTTATTATTATTATTATTATATTATTCGTGCTAACCCTTTCCTTGCAGTAACTCGACACTGGACCGCAGCTATGATTTCCTTGTTTTAACTATTTAATTTTCATTATATCACTTACTTACATACTCTATATCTCTTGTTTGCCTTGGAATTTGATAACCTTAAATGGAACTCCAAACCCAAGTTGGTTCCTACTGGGGCACACATTGATGTGCTCCTCCATATATTTCAGGTAGCAGGCAGTTGGGAAGCCTGGGAGACTTGAGAGTCTGGAGTTGGGGGTGTGGGGTAATTCAGGGAGTCGTGTTGTACTCTGAGGTAGTGGAGTTGGTAGCGCCTTTTGTGAGGTGTAACCTGAGTTGAAGTTCATTTTGTATACTTCATCGGATGTTGTGTTGGCTTTATATATATGCGTGTGGAAATTTTATATGTACTCCTGGTAATGTTGTATAAATGGCTTGTAATCCTTATTGTTATACATGGAGCAGTACAGGTACTATCCCAGCATGTGCGCAATGGCCTGCCTTTGCTTATTCAGTTCCTCTTCTCTCTCTCTTTTCACCCTCATTCTTCAGGATACTTGGAAAAAAAATTGATGCCGGGTATTCTGGGGAACGGGGCGTGACAAGTTCCTTTCTCTAAATAGGGACTAGACCTCCTCGGACCGTTCAAGCCAGTGAGTAGGCAACCGAGATACTTGATAGTGGCAATCGACTACTTCACAAAGTGGATCGAAGAGGAACCTCTGTCTCGAATCACTTGAAAGGAAGCTCGAAGCTTCGTCTGAAAGTCCATCGTCTGTCGTTTTGGCATCCCACAATCCATAATGACGGACAATGGGACACAGTTCGACAGCGCTGACTTCAGAGGCTTCTGCTCAAAGCTGAAGATCAAGCTGCACTTTGCCTCCGTCGCCCATCCCCAGTCGAACGGCTTGGCCGAGTCAGCCAACAAAAGCATCCTCAGGCCCATGCGGAAGAGAATAACCAGGCTCGAAAGAACTTGGCCAAACGAGATCCCCGGTATACTATGGTCGTACAGAACGACCCACAAAATCTCGACGTGGGAAACACTGTTCATGTTGGCTAACGGATGCGAGGACGTCGTCCCAGTCAAGGTCAATGAGCGACCGCTTTGTCTCCAATACTATGACGAAGAAAGAAACTCAAAAGGCCTCGAGCTCAACCTACAACTGGTAGACGAGGTCTGCAAATGGGCTTTAGCGACCCTCATCGAACAAAAGGGGCACATGGCCCGCTATTTCAACTCGAAAGTCCACGAACGCAGCTTCCGGGTGGGCGACTTGGTGCTACATAAGGTCGGCTTCACTCCCGAGATTCTCAAGCAGGGGAAGTTCACTGTTAAGTGGGAAGGACCCTACATAGTGATCGACGTACTCGGTCCTGCCACCTACCGTCTCGCTACTTTAGATGATAGGGAACTTCCTCATCCCTGAAATGCCGAGCACCCACGGAAGTATTATCAATGATTGTATTAACGGGGTAAAATGAACGTTCATTTTTTACCCTATGCATGTTCATTATGAATGCTAAGTAGATCATCCTTTGACATCAGTCGAACTACCCTCGTCAGTCGTAAGTCAAAGGGGCCTCTCCCCTTGCCACCGAACAACACTCGTCGGTCGTGAGCCGCAAGGGCCTCACCCCTCGCCACCGAACGACCCTCGTTGGCTGTAAGTCGAAGGGGCATTGCTCCTCGCCACTGAACGACCCTCGTCGGCTGTAAGTCGAAGGGGCCTCGCCCCTCGCCACCGAACGACCGTCGTCGGCCGTAAGTCGAAGGGGCCTCGCCCCTCGCCATCGAACGACCCTCGTCGGACGTAAGTCGAAGGGGCCTCGACCCTCGCCACCGGACGACCAGGGCGCATACGTCGAAAGAGGTTCACCACTCTCTACCAAGGAAACGTGATTCATGGTTTAAAAGGTTACGTTCATTGATTGAATACGCCTAACCTATCCACGACATAACTTGCCTAAAAGATTTCTGTGAAATTTCAAGTTAGGTCATCGAGGGGCCATACACACGCAGATATTCAACAAAAAGAGAAGGTCACAAAATTTTTTTTATTTATTCAAATAAAAGAAAATTAAAAAATTTAGCAAAACAAAAGGCATACCAGTCTAAGAGGGAGTAGGAGCAGTTCCAGACACCAAGACGCTGGTAAAAGCCTCCATCGCCTTCGCGAGCTTTGACGTAAGCTCTGTCTTCTCCTTCGTGGCAGCCTCCTCGAGCCCTGCGACTTTGGCCTGGAGATTGGCCTTCTCCACCTGGCAATATTCTGCCCACCTCTCGGAGTCGCAGACTTTGGCCCAAAGCTCGATCATCTCCTTCTTGTAGGCTTCGAGCTCCTCATCGAGCTGGGACCTATCCATCTGCCACTGAAGCTCGGCAGATTTGTAGAGACCCAATAGCAATGACAGGCTGTCCTTAGCCTCCATCTCCTCCCACTCGACCGTCGCCTTGTCTACAAGAGCTTTTCCCAAGGCCTCCTCTACATTATCTGCGAGAGCTTTCCCCAAGGCCACCTTCGCCTCCTTCACCCGTGCCTTAAAGCAGAGCACTTTGTGCTCCGCGTCCGCCACCCACTGACCTCCATCAATCAAGTCGGCAGCCTGGTGGCACAGCACGGCCCCAAGAACGGATATCTGCAAACATGACAAGGGTCAGTCGAAGACAACGAGGACTTGGACGACGACAAACAAAGGCTCGAGTGACATACCTGATATCTGCTCCCCACGAAGAAGTTGGCCACCCTTTAGAGGTCCAACTTCTTCATGAACTCTATGTCCTTGGGGAGGATCGAGTTCTCCACCAACCTGGAGGTCATCATGAAGTCCCTCAAGGCCGAATCCTACTTGCCAATAGCGAAGGGGGGAGATGAAACTCACCTTGGACAGGCCCCGAGGATCAAGACGAGAGCCGATTGTACAGTAACGCTCGATCAAACTTCCCTAGGATCGAGCCGACCAAAGGAGCAGGCGACATGATGTCACCCCAAGGCCACTGATCCAGAAGTGGCGTCGTAGGTGACTGACATACCGAAGTGGTCTCCACCAACTCCGGAGGCCCGAGAGGAGCGACCCCCTTACATTTCCCCATGGGATCCTCCTCCTTCACTTGCCTCCTCTTCGGAGACTCCTCCTCCCCACAGGAGGGCATTTCTCTCTTCTGGCTGCCCGCTTCAATCGGCTCGATGACGTCGGCAGAGTTGACATTGATCACCTCTTGCGGCACGGTAACCACGACGGAAGCCAGGGGACAGGGGGCGACACGGGAGCCTGGCTGGAGGCCTCCCTCGAAGAGGCTCAGGAAGAAGGCTTAAATGTCTACCTAGTCTCTCCCCCTTCGAAAGAGGAGCTTTGGTGGACGTGGAGAGGAGATCGAGAACCCGATCCCTCGACGCGTGTGCTCGATCGGTCGGCTCAGGCACCCGACCTTTAGACCGTCCTCTTCTTCTTCTGATGTTCCTTCCAGACTCGGTCCAAACTGGACTCGCCACTGTGTCGACTACCGTTGGTCATATCTACATACAACGAACAGAATTATCGTGAGTGGCAAAGATAAAGATATAGATTTGGGATACATTACCCGGGCTCCATAGAAGGATCTTTATCCTATGGTCATCCAACAAATAATAAATCGACCTATCTTCTCTCGGCCGACTCAATAGAGACTTCATTGCCTCGGCCTTGCCCGGTGACAACCTGGCTCTGACTTGCTCCAAAGACAAACGAGACTCCATCGCAAGCTCAGGATTCAAAGAACTCCAACCATTGAGCAACGGTCCCAGATCAGGAAGAACGACGAACACGAAGGTATCCGTCCACCCAGGGTCGAAAATTGGGAGGTCGTATATGAGCCTCGTATCCGGGCGAGCAACGATATGGTACCACACTCAGTGAGGGTCGGCTATTATCCTAAAGAAATACCCGAATAGCCCAAGGGTCGGACAGACTCCACAAAGCTCGCACAACTCGATGAAGCCAACTAAGGGAGGGAAATCTTGAGGAGCGACTCTATAGATGGAAAGCTCCGAGGAGCACAAACCCTCCATAATGAAGGGGCGAAGATGGAATCGGAGTCCTGAGCGAAAAGATTTGAGATACAACCCAACCTCCCTTTTTCATGGGAAACACACACTCTTATCTGAATTGGGCACTCTAGGCTTAAAGGGATCACAGAAGCAACTCGCCAAACCTCAGCAGTCAGATCGAGGGAAAACCTAGAGGCCATATCTAAGATGACTCCAGGGACCTTCGACCTCTGATCCCTTCGACAAATGGAAAGGCTGGGCTCAACCCAAATTTCTTTTCCCTTCCCATGAACCTCCATGCATCGAGGGGCCGGAGGCACGCCGCTAGCTCCTCGGGGGTCAGCACCTTGAACACGACTGGAGCAAACATACCTGATGAACCTAGAAAAGCTCAGAGTTGAAGGAGGAGGATACCTTGAAATTGAAACAAGCGATCTCCGGGGAGGTGATGATGGAAGCAAGCTTATGAAACAAGGAGGAAGCTGAAGCAGGAAAATATCTACTATTTTCTCGCTTCTTTCTTTTACATAAAGAAATCCAACCGGCTGACGTCCGATGCGCGACACGTGTCCAGGCCAGCCACGAGAAATGGTGGAGATCGCTCCAAAGGCAAAAGGGTTTTGACGGCATAAATCAAATCAGATATTACAAAAACCGTGCGCATTTAAATAGATTACTCATCATTCAGTCCCAGTCTACACGATTTTTGAGGCTTGAAGGGTGGGGGCCATTTTTAGTGCACGGATAAGAATCCAATTTGGATATCCACATACCCGACCTGTTTAGCATCTGCGGCCCAATAGCCCACGTACTCTTAGTGGGGTACAGCTAAGTCAAACGAATGGGTCATTCGACGGTTGGACTAGCGTCGAAATTCAGGGAAGAGTTAATGGGATCGAGTAAATGGACAGTCGTTTACTCGAATCCCAGAGAAGATCATGCCACAATCAATGAGGGACAGTTACACATCATCAAGGAGGAACTACCCATAAATAGACTGACGAACGAAGGTAAAGGGGTTCCACCTTCATGGTACGAGGTCTAAGACATAGAACTCTATTTTCTCAGCTTACATCTCTTATATTCGAGCTTGCCTCGCCATTCTCGGGACGAACCTTCGTGGGTCGATCTCAGCTGCACCAAGCTCCCTCTCTTCCTTAAGTTCCCTACTAACTTAAGCATCGGAGGGGATTTGGGTCGGAACCCAGATCTGACCCCCCTAACGAGTCCCTATGGTGCAGATCGATGCTCATCGTCCAACACCGAAGGTCGACACCGAGCTTCCCAGCCTCGAACGATCGACGCTACGGCCGCCCAAAGGTCAGTCGAAGGTCGCATCATCTCCAACTACCATCATTCGACCCTGGTTCCTCCAGCCAAGGGTCCCACTCCAACTGCTGACGAGGCTCCGACTCAGCATCTCGAGTCTACATCGGCTTGACAACTGTTCCTGTCAATTTTGGCCTTAACAATATGCATTTGTCACTTTCATTACCTTTGAAACCATTAGAGATAACAAGGTTATCAAATTTTTCTTACCATTGTTTAGGAGCGTGTTTCAAACCATAAAGTGACTTATCTAATTTGCACACTTTGTCTTCTTGACCAGGAACTACAAAACCTTCAGGTTGAGCCATACAGATTTCTTCTTCTAATTCACCATTTAAAAAAGCTGTTTAACATCCATTTGGTGCACTACTAAATCATTTATAGAAGCAAGAGCTAAAAGCATATGTATGGATGTAATTCTAGACACATGTGAAAAAGTATCAAAGAAATATACATTTTCTCTTAGTCTAAACCCTTTGGCAACAAGACGAGCTTTATATTTATCATAGCTCCATCTGGTTTCAAATTCTTTTTAAGTATCCACTTACACCATATTGATTTACAACCAGGAGGTAGGTCTATTAGGTGCCAAGTTCTATTAGACTCAAGAGAGTCCATCTCATCATCAATTGCCTCTTGCCACAAGTTAGCATCTACAGATGACAAAGCCTCTTTAAGATTGCTAGGACCTTCTTCTATGGTATATGTATAGAAATCAAAATCAAAATATTTAGGTAATCAAGCACGTTTACTCTGCGCGCCTAGGTTCAATTTCTAATTCCTTATCAGACTCATGAATACTACTGATAGGCATATTACTAGAACTTGAGTCCCCACTATTTTCACTTTAAAAGGATATATATCTTCATAAAAATCAGCAGCATTAGATTCAATAAAAAACATGATCATTTAAATCATAGAATCTATATACTTTGCTGTTAATAGCATAACCAATAAACACACATTCATATGCCCAACTCGCAAGTTTCTTCCTCTTGGGGTCAGGAATCCGAACATATGCTAAACAACCCCAAGTCTTAAAGTAAGACAGATTAGGTTTTTTATTCTTAAAAACTTCATATGATGAAATTTTTCTTTTAGATTTAGGAACTCTATTAAGCACATAACAAACAGTCAATAAAATTCCCCCCACCAATAAGAAGCAGCTCTAGAGTTATGTAAAATAGAAACTGCATATTCAGCTAAAGTTCAATTTTTTCTTTCAGCTTTACCATTCATTTCAGGTGAATATGGAGTTGTTTTCTCATGAATTATGTCATATGTATTATAAAAATCAATGAATATATCATAATCATATCCAATTCATCTATCAGTCCGTAATCTGTAACGTTCTGCTCTTCATGATACCCGGAAAGTACGAATCCGTCCCAGGTATTCCCGAAGAGGTGAGGATGAAGAATAAAGAGATAGTACAAGAAAGAATAGTAGGCCACGGTGCACATGCTAGGGAGTACACGTAATGCTCCACCAAATAAAAGACAACACAAAAAAACAATGGACATATAAAACATCATTCATTCATATATATATATATATATATATATATATATATATATATATATATATATAATAAAACAGGGATGTTATCATGGGTTATTGGATAAGAGTTGGATAAGAGATATCGGATAAGAGAAATTGGATAATGGTTTGAATTGTATGTGGGGTATAAAAATGAGGGATGTTATCATGAGTTTTTGGATAAGAGATATTGGATAAGAGAAATTGGATAAGTGTATAATGGTTTGAATTGTATGTGGGGTATAAAAATGAGGGATGTTATCATGAGTTTTTGGATAAGAGAAATTGGATAAGAGAAATTGGATAAGTGTTTGAAATTGGATAAGTGTTTTGAAATTGGGGGAGAGGGAGTTTTGAAATTTAAATTTTGAAGTTTGAAAACATCTTGGAGTTTAAAATTTTTAGTTGAATACAAAAGTCAAGGGGGCCTGCAACTCTCTCCCCTGCCAACGCTCTCTCCCCCAAAAACGCATCAGTCCTAAAAAAATTCTCTCCCCTCCCCAAACTCTCTCCCCCCAAACACATCAGACCTGAGAGCAGCTCCCATCTAGATCTGGAGATCGCTCCCCCAAATCCTCAAACCCTCAACCTCTCTTCACAGCCGGAGCACGCTCGCAAGTCTTCACAGCTGGCAGACCACCATCATCGACCCTGCAGTCGCCTCTAACGCTGCGAGCAAGTGGGCCCAGTCTTCATCGCAGCAGGTGGTGACCCGATCACCTTCCGTTCTTCATGATCCATCGTAGCGGCAGCGAACTAGGGGGCTTTGAGGTCGAACGCCAGGTGTTTGATGTCGCAACGGCTTCTGTTCTTCATGATCCATCGCAGAGGCATCGGCATCGGACTCGGGGGCATATTTTTAAAGTTTGGATTCTGGTATGATGGGTATGTGTAGAACAGTCTGATACATCTGTATCTTGGGTTTGAGGTTGATGAAGACGCGCACAAGGTGTTTGATGGAATGGGCAAGAGGGACGTTGAGCTTCTTGCAGAAGTAAGATTCCTGTTGGGATGATGTATTCTTGAAGTAAGGCACTGGGCAGGCTACCGAACGGCTACGATGATTTTTAGGAGTTGGTTTCGTTTAGGGATAAGCTCGGGGCACAGCCTAACTATGTGTTCATAGATTAATGAGGTAAACTTTGATTATGTTTTGGGACTGAGTTTTGAAATTGAGTTTTGAAATTTCTATCAAGAAATTGATGATTTGATTGCTAGAGCAGGAGATATTTGGAACTTTTCTCTTGCTTTTTCGAGCTTAAATTAGAGAGGAGTGGTGATCACATTGATTAGTTGTTTTTTCTATATTGATCATGAAGCTTTGAAGCAAATGAATTTTGGAATGAGCAAGTAAAGCTTATAATATTGACTGTAGATCATTACTTAGGCGAAGGATGATGTGCATAGTTCAAAGGAATCAATGAAGGGTAGACGAGGGGCGACGACAAATGCAAGGTCGAAGGCGTAGTATACTATTTTCTGTATTATTTAACAATAAGAATCTTTGCAAAGAAAATGACTAAGATTTAAATGGATTGTAGTTTCTCTCTGTAAAATAAGCAATGATTATCAACTCATGTAATTCGATGTTACAATCTGATACAATCTAATGTTACAATCTGAAACCTTCATTTGATTTCATTGTAACATCAGATACAATATTATACCTTCAACATTTTCATTTACTTTCAGAAAACATTTTTGACACGTAATGCCTATTCTATTGCCAAAAACTGACTCAAATCATCATGGAGGCTCTAGATATAATCAAACAGAGAGGCATCATTAACAAAGGCTGGGGTGGCCTTGGAAATTGTTATCTATTGGCTTTCATTTACCTTTTTGAACCAGTATTCTGTTTGTGTTCTATTTGAGAAACCTTTGTGATATCTCAGCATTACCTCCTTTGTGACATGTTAAGTTTGGAAACTAAGCATTACCTCCTTCATGTAGGTCTTTTCTCTGCTCCCACCATCATACAAAGGAAATTATATTATTGAGCTTGGGGCTGGTATTGGTCGATATATTGGCAAACTGGCAAACGAAGCTGGTCATGTTCTACCCATGGATTTCATTGACAGTGTCATCAAGAAAGTAAGCCTATCTTCTCTCTTTGTAACAATGTTTACCAGTAGTTTTTCTAATGTTTCATTTACTCTTATGGCAGATCTCTTGAAATTGAGACTGTGGATACGACGTCTCCATCACTGCCATCGAGTCGACCCTCGACGAGTTTTGATTAGTCTATGGCGACATCTCACAGCTAGAATATCATGATCGCGTTTGTTTTGCTTCGCGATCCACCCAAAAGGTAACTTTTTTAGTAGTTGTGATATTTGCTCGAAATTACATTTTTTCTTGAAATTGAGAGAAAGTGTTAAAATAGTAGCAAAATGGTTTTAAGGTTAACTGCAATTTGATTGGAATAACTGGAGTATTCTAAGCCCTTGAGATGAAACTTTAGTGATTTTCGAGGAATTTGATGCAAATGATGACAATGCTGTTTGAAATTGAACAAAACGTAAAACATTAGCCAGATATTTTTTCAAGTCGGCCATACATCTGAGTGCAAAATGCCTAATCTTTCCCCTATATAAAGAAAGAAACTAAAGCAATTTTGTTGCAATTTCAATTGCAAAGAAACAAAAAATTGCAATGCTTTGTTGGATATTGTAATGTTGCTTGAAATTGAACAAGATTCTTAAGATATTATCACAAGTGGTTAATTGATAATTGCAATCTGATTGAAAAACTTGATGGTTATCATGAAGGCGAAGAGAACATACCGCTTCATTGTTTATAAGAATAATGAGAAGATGAAGTAGGTGATTGTTGAGAAGGTTGGCATGCCTGTTTCCAGCTATAATGATTTTATCGCATGCCCTTCCTACTAATGAGTGTCGATATGCCATCTATGACTTTGATTTTATGACCAAAGAGAACTGCGAAAATAGCAAGATTTTTTTCATCACATAGTGATCTTTTATGTTGCAATGATGTTCATGACAATTGATAACGGTTTAAAAACGAATTCAAAAGGACACTGCAGCCATGTGCATATAATCCTTTATATGGTGATGGAAGAAAATTATGTGTGCCTTTTGTATTTTACTAGATTAGTTGGAATGTTCAATTTATAATTTAGTGTTTATGGGAAACAACTTATTTCATTTGTATTACAAACAATTGCATCCGCTTGGATTCTTTTTGGTGTCGAGTATTAACGAATATGATACCTCTAAAATGTGACATCTACTTCAAAATGTAGGCTATTGCATGACTTTTCTTTTGCCCAAAGTTCAGTGCTCATTTCTTGTAGGATCTTATATGCATGAAAATTTGCATGTCTCTATAGAGTTCGAAAAGTGAAGGGACCATATGTAGTTCCCGAGAGATGGAGGCTAACTATATGAGAAATTTAGAGTTGTCTTTAAACATTTATGGAAGCTCATCGGTATTGATGGACTTAAATTGATGTAGACTACCATATGCAGAAAACCCTTCCACAATGTAGACCTCGATATCTTGGAATCTTTTGTACATAAACTGTGCAAGAAATGCCATTTCTGTACTAAATTGCTTGGCAATAGGATATGATTTCTACTGGTTACGAGCAAGGGTGAATATAAATTATGTTTTCCTTATCACAGTAGCTAATAAAGCATATCTTTGTTGATAAGAAGTTTTGCTTCATATAAGTAATATAGTCACATTGTTGAACAATATGCAGAGAGGATGTTCTGTCTTTATGGTGTTTTTATGTGACGTTATTATGCCTAACAGAATGAGACATCCCCTTTTGTGCTAAGTACTAAGTGACGAGGTTTTAAAAAAAGATTCATATATCAAATTTCGAACCTGTTCTCAGAAGAGTTGATGTTAGAAATATTCTGGTTGCTATATATTGGAACATAACAAGAGTTAGTGCAGGAGATGCCAAAAAGAGAGATTCTGGCTGTCAATCGATTTCTGATGCTGTAATTTGCAAGAAGTGGAATCTGGAACTGCAATAATATGTGAATCATTGAAATGTGAAACATAATAGTCTACTGAATCTTCTTAGTATGCATTTCCATAAAATATTTTAAACATATTTGTAATTAAGATATGTTGGCACGGCTTTTATTTCGAATACAGAATATTATCAATTGGTCAATTTAGATTTCACCAATTAATATAATAAACTTCACTCAAAAAAATAGATTACAACAATAGTGCAGACACCACAATCCTCCTAATTCTGGATACGAGGACATGGTAACATGTGCATATTTTTATTATGCTAACATGCATTTAACTCATTCAAGTATAAATTATTTGGTTTTTTGTAAACACACTTAATTGTAAAATCATCTATAAAACCATTTGCTTTGATCATACCTAAGCAAAATGGTTTCTTCTTACCACGATGTAAATCAAGGCTTTGTGTTTTTAGTAAATTTCAACACGGTCACACGTGTTATGTCTTAAAGTGTCGGACCCATCAAATTTTAGTTGGTAGAAGAGTCTGACACTTAAAACAGTTGTATATTAGTAAATTTCACCAATATCAGATTTCTAAATGCATAACCTGCTAATGATTGTGTAAGCTTTCATATCCATCGAAAATATTGGGGTTCCCAGAGCCAAGCCCTCATATGACTTGGTTCCTTTCTATGGTTTTAGGAGTCAACATGATCTATGCTGCTCACATTAGTTTGAAATCGTACATGAGCTTTATGGAGTTACTGATTAGGATGGAAGGTGGGTAGAAAGGCGACATGGATTGAATCTTAAGGAATCAATCTGTAAGATGGGAGTTTGTGAAAATTTTGGGCGGAACTAAATTTTTTTTGGGGGCACTAAATTTTAGATCAAACTTAAATTTTTTGAAAATTTTGGTTGGATCTAAATATCTGGAAATTAAATTTGGGGAACTAAAACTTTTAGTGTGAATTAAATAACAATTATTGCGATCAACTTATTGTTGTTCCTTTAAAATTAAAGGATCCAAGATTTTACGGTGGAATAGTTGAAATGAATCAAGCTTAGGGAACTAAGATTTTGAGGGGGGGATTTCTAAAATGAATCATGTACACAATTTCAGGAGAACTAAGATTTTGAGGGGGGAATATCTAAAATGAATCGTGCCCACGTTTTCGGGGGAACTAAGATTTTGAGGGGGGAATATCTAAAATGAATCGTGCCCACATTTTCGGGGGAACTAAGGAACTAAGATTTTGAGGGAGAAATATCTAAATTGAACCGTGCCCTCGGGCACGGGTTATAGACTAGTATATCTATATTATAAAACAGGGATGTTATCATGGGTTATTGGATAAGAGTTGGATAAGAGATATTGGATAAGAGAAATTGGATAATGGTTTGAATTGTATGTGGGGTATAAAAATGAGGGATGTTATCATGAGTTTTTGGATAAGAGATATTGGATAAGAGAAATTGGATAAGTGTATAATGGTTTGAATTGTATGTGGGGTATAAAAATGAGGGATGTTATCATGAGTTTTTGGATAAGAGAAATTGGATAAGAGAAATTGGATAAGTGTTTGAAATTGGATAAGTGTTTTGAAATTGGGGGAGAGGGAGTTTTGAAATTTAAATTTTGAAGTTTGAAAACATCTTGGAGTTTAAAATTTTTAGTTGAATACAAAAGTCAAGGGGGCCTGCAACTCTCTCCCCTGCCAACGCTCTCTCCCCCAAAAACGCATCAGCCCTAAAAAAATTCTCTCCCCTCCCCAAACTCTCTCCCCCCAAACACATCAGACCTGAGAGCAGCTCCCATCTAGATCTGGAGCTCGCTCCCCCAAATCCTCAAACCCTCAACCTCTCTTCACAGCCGGAACACACTCGCAAGTCTTCACAGCTGGCAGACCACCATCATCGACCCTGCAGTCGCCTCTAACGCTGCGAGCAAGTGGGCCCAGTCTTCATCGCAGCAGGTGGTGACCCGATCACCTTCCGTTCTTCATGATCCATCGTAGCGACAGCGAACTAGGGGGCTTTGAGGTCGAACGCCAGGTGTTTGATGTCGCGGCGGCTTCTGTTCTTCATGATCCATCGCAGAGGCATCGGCATTGGACTCGGGGGCATATTTTTAAAGTTTGGATTCTGGTATGATGGGTATGTGTAGAACAGTCTGATACATCTGTATCTTGGGTTTGAGGTTGATGAAGACGCGCACAAGGTGTTTGATGGAATGGGCAAGAGGGACGTTGAGCTTCTTGCAGAAGTAAGATTCCTGTTGGGATGATGTATTCTTGAAGTAAGGCACTGGGCAGGCTACCGAACAGCTACGATGATTTTTAGGAGTTGGTTTCGTTTAGGGATAAGCTCGGGGCACAGCCTAACTATGTGTTCATAGATTAATGAGGTAAACTTTGATTATGTTTTGGGACTGAGTTTTGAAATTGAGTTTTGAAATTTCTATCAAGAAATTGATGATTTGATTGCTAGAGCAGGAGATATTCGGAACTTTTCTCTTGCTTTTTCGAGCTTAAATTAGAGAGGAGTGGTGATCACATTGATTAGTTGTTTTTTCTATATTGATCATGAAGCTTTGAAGCAAATGAATTTTGGAATGAGCAAGTAAAGCTTATAATATTGACTGTAGATCATTACTTAGGCGAAGGATGATGTGCATAGTTCAAAGGAATCAATGAAGGGTAGACGAGGGGCGACGACAAATGCAAGGTCGAAGGCGTAGTATACTATTTTCTGTATTATTTAACAATAAGAATCTTTGCAAAGAAAATGACTAAAATTTAAATGGATTGTAGTTTCTCTCTGTAAAATAAGCAATGATTATCAACTCATGTAATTCGATGTTACAATCTGATACAATCTAATGTTACAATCTGAAACCTTCATTTGATTTCATTGTAACATCAGATACAATATTATACCTTCAACATTTTCATTTACTTTCAGAAAACATTTTTGACACGTAATGCCTATTCTATTGCCAAAAACTGACTCAAATCATCATGGAGGCTCTAGATATAATCAAACAGAGAGGCATCATTAACAAAGGCTGGGGTGGCCTTGGAAATTGTTATCTATTGGCTTTCATTTACCTTTTTGAACCAGTATTCTGTTTGTGTTCTATTTGAGAAACCTTTGTGATATCTCAGCATTACCTCCTTTGTGACATGTTAAGTTTGGAAACTAAGCATTACCTCCTTCATGTAGGTCTTTTCTCTGCTCCCACCATCATACAAAGGAAATTATATTATTGAGCTTGGGGCTGGTATTGGTCGATATATTGGCAAACTGGCAAACGAAGTTGGTCATGTTCTACCCATGGATTTCATTGACAGTGTCATCAAGAAAGTAAGCCTATCTTCTCTCTTTGTAACAATGTTTACCAGTAGTTTTTCTAATGTTTCATTTACTCTTATGGCAGATCTCTTGAAATTGAGACTGTGGATACGACGTCTCCATCACTGCCATCGAGTCGACCCTCGACGAGTTTTGATTAGTCTATGGCGACATCTCACAGCTCTAGAATATCATGATCGCGTTTGTTTTGCTTCGCGATCCACCCAAAAGGTAACTTTTTTAGTAGTTGTGATATTTGCTCGAAATTACAATTTTTCTTGAAATTGAGAGAAAGTGTTAAAATAGTAGCAAAATGGTTTTAAGGTTAACTGCAATTTGATTGGAATAACTGGAGTATTCTGAGCCCTTGAGATGAAACTTTAGTGATTTTCGAGGAATTTGATGCAAACGATGACAATGCTGTTTGAAATTGAACAAAACGTAAAACATTAGCCAGTTATTTTTTCAGGTCGGACATACATCTGAGTGCAAAATGCCTAATCTTTCCCCTATATAAAGAAAGAAACTAAAGCAATTTTGTTGCAATTTCAGTTGCAAAGAAACAAAAAATTGCAATGCTTTGTTGGATATTGTAATGTTGCTTGAAATTGAACAAGATTCTTAAGATATTATCACAAGTGGTTAATTGATAATTGCAATCTGATTGAAAAACTTGATGGTTATCATGAAGGCGAAGAGAACATACCGCTTCATTGTTTATAAGAATAATGAAAAGATGAAGTAGGTGATTGTTGAGAAGGTTGGCCTGCCTGTTTCCAGCTATAATGATTTTATCGCATGCCCTTCCTACTAATGAGTGTCGATATGCCATCTATGACTTTGATTTTATGACCAAAGAGAATTACGAAAATAGCAAGATTTTTTTCATCACATAGTGATCTTTTATGTTGCAATGATGTTCATGACAATTGATAACGGTTTAAAAACGAATTCAAAAGGACACTGCAGCCATGTGCATATAATCCTTTATATGGTGATGGAAGAAAATTATGTGTGCCTTTTGTATTTTACTAGATTAGTTGGAATGTTCAATTTATAATTTAGTGTTTATGGGAAACAACTTATTTCATTTGTATTACAAACAATTGCATCCGCTTGGATTCTTTTTGGTGTCGAGTATTAACGAATATGATACCTCTAAAATGTGACATCTACTTCAAAATGTAGGCTATTGCATGACTTTTCTTTTGCCCAAAGTTCAGTGCTCATTTCTTGTAGGATCTTATATGCATGAAAATTTGCATGTCTCTATAGAGTTCGAAAAGTGAAGGGACCATATGTAGTTCCCGAGAGATGGAGGCTAACTATATGAGAAATTTAGAGTTGTCTTTAAACATTTATGGAAGCTCATCGGTATTGATGGACTTAAATTGATGTAGACTACCATATGCAGAAAACCCTTCCACAATGTAGACCTCGATATCTTGGAATCTTTTGTACATAAACTGTGCAAGAAATGCCATTTCTGTACTAAATTGCTTGGCAATAGGATATGATTTCTACTGGTTACGAGCAAGGGTGAATATAAATTATGTTTTCCTTATCACAGTAGCTAATAAAGCATATCTTTGTTGATAAGAAGTTTTGCTTCATATAAGTAATATAGTCACATTGTTGAACAATATGCAGAGAGGATGTTCTGTCTTTATGGTGTTTTTATGTGACGTTATTATGCCTAACAGAATGAGACATCCCCTTTTGTGCTAAGTACTAAGTGACGAGGTTTTAAAAAAAGATTCATATATCAAATTTCGAACCTGTTCTCAGAAGAGTTGATGTTAGAAATATTCTGGTTGCTATATATTGGAACATAACAAGAGTTAGTGCAGGAGATGCCAAAAAGAGAGATTCTGGCTGTCAATCGATTTCTGATGCTGTAATTTGCAAGAAGTGGAATCTGGAACTGCAATAATATGTGAATCATTGAAATGTGAAACATAATAGTCTACTGAATCTTCTTAGTATGCATTTCCATAAAATATTTTAAACATATTTGTAATTAAGATATGTTGGCACGGCTTTTATTTCGAATACAGAATATTATCAATTGGTCAATTTAGATTTCACCAATTAATATAATAAACTTCACTCAAAAAAATAGATTACAACAATAGTGCAGACACCACAATCCTCCTAATTCTGGATACGAGGACATGGTAACATGTGCATATTTTTATTGTGCTAACATGCATTTAACTCATTCAAGTATAAATTATTTGGTTTTTTATAAACACACTTAATTACAAAATCATCTATAAAACCATTTGCTTTGATCATACCTAAGCAAAATGGTTTCTTCTTACCACGATGTAAATCGAGGCTTTGTGTTTTTAGTAAATTTCAACACGGTCACACGTGTTATGTCTTAAAGTGTCGGACCCATCAAATTTTAGTTGGTAGAAGAGTCTGACACTTAAAACAGTTGTATATTAGTAAATTTCACCAATATCAGATTTCTAAATGCATAACCTGCTAATGATTGTGTAAGCTTTCATATCCATCGAAAATATTGGGGTTCCCAGAGCCAAGCCCTCATATGACTTGGTTCCTTTCTATGGTTTTAGGAGTCAACATGATCTATGCTGCTCACATTAGTTTGAAATCATACATGAGCTTTATGGAGTTACTGATTAGGATGGAAGGTGGGTAGAAAGGCGATATGGATTGAATCTAAAGGAATCAATCTGTAAGATGGGAGTTTGTGAAAATTTTGGGCGGAACTAAATTTTTTTTGGGGGCACTAAATTTTAGATCAAACTTAAATTTTTTGAAAATTTTGGTTGGATCTAAATATCGGGAAATTAAATTTGGGGAGAACTAAAACTTTTAGTGTGAATTAAATAACAATTATTGCGATCAACTTATTATTGTTCCTTTAAAATTAAAGGATCCAAGATTTTACGGTGGAATAGTTGAAATGAATCAAGCTTAGGGAACTAAGATTTTGAGGGGGGATTTCTAAAATGAATCATGTACACAATTTCAGGAGAACTAAGATTTTGAGGGGGGAATATCTAAAATGAATCGTGCCCACATTTTCGGGGGAACTAAGATTTTGAGGGAGAAATATCTAAATTGAACCGTGCCCTCGGGCACGGGTTATAGACTAGTATGTATATATATATATACGGATTAATGTAGAGCAGGTGGCACCTGATCCAAAGAATCAGGTGCAAGACACAAAGGGGTTTGCCCCAACGAGTACAAGCCCATGTGGAGGCTTGTACCCTCCACCTTTTTTGTGTCTTGCGACCTGATCCATGGGATCAGGTGGTAACTTTTCTACATTAAATCCACACACACACACATATATAACAAAGTTCAAATACAAATTTACATACAGCTCCCCAATATACAACCCTTATGTACAAAAACTCACTATCACCAAGTACAACACAACTCATTAAACTACCCCCACATCCCCAGCTCCATGCTGACACATCTGACTCTTGAGATTCTCTAACTGTCAACTACCTGAAAACTACGGGGAGGGGCATGTCAAGCATGTCCAAGTAGGAGTAAACAAAACTACAATGGGAAGGCTAAGCTTGACATTGTGATGCATAACTAAATTGATGAGTGCATCAAGTGAACAAGTGTAGCAAATGAGTAAGTGTAGAAAACTACCAACCATAAAAGTAAGGTAACAACTAATTAACAACTGAAAGTAAAGTAAATGACAACTGAAAGTAAAGTAGCTCACATGAAAGTAAAGTGGTAATTAAATGACTGAAGGAAGTGAGCAACTAGTGTAAACATCTGGCAAGGGAAATAACTGAAAGTGAACATCAACTAAAATAATCAACTACTAATGATTCTCATGTCATACGTCACTTTGGCCCATGGCCCCATTATATCATCATCTTGCATCATTTGGCACATGGCCACGTATCAACTTATCTCATATTCATATGTCTTCTGACCCATGGCCTTATCTCAATGTGTTATTTCATTTCTTGTCATAATATCCATACACATCTCCCATATCAATGAACAATGAAAGGTACATACAAAGCTTTTCACAAATAAGGCCCAACACCTACACAAAACACATACAAGGCACAAACATATAAAACATACATATAACGCACACCACACATACAATGCATATATGCAGCACATCACACATAAAGCATATGATGCACATGATGCACACATGAAATTCAATGCAATGCAATACCTAAGGGATCACATCCATGCCAGCGTGCCTACAATGTGACTCATAGATTCTAGAGGTGGCTCACATGGATTCAAGAGGTGCCCCCAGCATTTTCGTGGCACGCTAGTCCATGTAGCACGTAGGTCCATGTCGTCTATTTACCACACATAGATTCAAGAGGTGGGCCCATGGATTAAGGAGGTGTCCCTCGGTAATTCTATGGCACGCTGGTCCATGTGACACTTTGGTCTATGTAGTGTTAATTTCCATTCTTTTCATATATCATAACAAGTGCAATTTGCCACATTCTTTCCAACATTTGTCTTTACTTTACATCACAACAACATATCTCTTGCATAACAAGCATCCTAAAGGAATTTAACAACATTGTATCATGGCATATAAGCAACATGCACAATGCACTTCCATAATTTCAAGTCACATACATGAGCACATGCACATAATTATAGACATTGACAATGAAGCAGCTCTAGATTCTGGTCTGGATCTGTCCTCCAAATCAATCAGCATATTTCAGGCATGTGTCGTTATATTCAGCTTTTAGTTAAAACATAAAAGTTTGGGATAATTTAGTTAGCTTTCTAGATTGTTCAAGATCATAGAATTTGGAGATCTATAGTGAAAGTTATAAGCTTTTTAGCACAAAGTGACAGAATTTGCCCAGATTTGACATACATATAGAAAATATCATTTACAATCTATTTGCAGGCAAAATCAGTGGTTGGTCAAAACATGAAAGTTTTATATAACTTTATAAGATTCCTAGATTGTCTTAGATCATCACATTTGGAGCTCTACAGCAAAGGATATGCTCAAATGAAATCTCAGGACAGAACTGAAATCAGAACTGAACATTATTTATTAAAAATACCACCTTTTGAAAGTGATATGTTAAAGAACCATCAAGGCAACACCTTTACATCATTAACACAATAACAAGCACAATATCAACATAAGCATCATAACATAATAATAATAATTAAGACTAAGGCATACCAATCCCAACCATAGAGTTCCAAGCGTATGGTTATAAACTCCTACCTCATCAAAATCCTATCGTCATGCTCTAGTCCACACCAAGGGCTTCAAGCTCCCATCTTCATGCTTTAGTATTCCAACTCCTCTCATATGCATGCACGTTGCCATCTAGTATCTCAAGAATTGCTCCTAGAATGGCCAACTATACCCAAATGAAGAAATGAAGGTTACGGGGGGTGCGCAGAGTGAAGGTGGAGTGTCACATAGGGTGTTCAGCCTCCATGAATTCTAATGGTGAGGTTCGGCCAAATAAAAGAAGAAAGAAAAGAAAAATGAAAGTGAAAGGAAGAGAATAGTTGCCTTTTTCTGTTTCTTTTTCATTCTCTCTTGTATTTCTAATGAAATAAGGACATAATGACAAGTGTATTGATTAGGTGGCAAGCCAATAATGAAGATTAGTGAGGAATGAGACCCATGGAAAATGAGGTGTCATCTTAAGAAAATTAGGATTTTCAAAATTAATTAATTGTCATGGAAAAGGTAAAAATGACACTATTGCGCTTTACCTACTCTTGAATCCATACATGTCATAAACCCAATTTACACAAAACACCCTCTATTATTAATAATGACAATAACTTAACACCTATACCATATGCCCACTAACCCTCAAACCCACTTTATACAAGTACATACTACATATACTACACCATGTATATTTACACATATATACAAAAACAGACATACACTCCCAGACACACCCAGACACTACATAAATATGTAACTATAAATATACAATTATATTCCAAAGTACTACAAATAGTCAGCTATTATTATCCTTCATCCAAAATACAAATACAAATTTAGCTAGGTATACACACAACCATACATACCAATAGTCATGCATATACTAAGTCACCAAATTATAAAATACACTCCAATACTACTTTCATACAATTATACATTACCATATACATCAATACATATAAGTATATACAATTATAGTAATTTCACACTTATGGTATTACATAATCTCTTTATTTTCTTATTACAGTGATCTTCAATTTCCTTCACAAATAATTTGAGCATATCAAATGCATCACTTTTATTCTTCATGAGATAAACAAAAGTATAATCAGAGCAATCATCAATAAATGTGATAAAGTAAAGTTTACCTTTCCTTGCATCACTTTTATTCTTCATGAGATAAACAAAAGTATAATCAGAGCAATCATCAATAAATGTGATAAAGTAAAGTTTACCTTTCCTAGTTAAAACACGATCAAACTCACATATATCGGAATGAATTAAATCAAGAGGTTCAGATACTCTAATTACTGATTTATGTGGGTTTTTGGTAATTTTGGCTTGACTACAGAATTCACATTTATTAAAATCATTTAACGACATTTTTGGAATAATGTCTAAGTTGCTCATATTTTTAATAATGTGTTTATTAACATGACAGTGTCTTGAATGCAAATATTAAAAAAACACACAACATATACGCAGAAAATGAAATGTTATTAGCATCAACATTCAACTTAAACATCCCATCAGTAGTATACCATTTCCCAACAAATACATTATTCTTAAGGATGGTATACAATTCAGCCCCAATTGTTTGAGTAAACCCAGCCTTGTTGAGAAGATAGCCCGAAACGAGATTCTTCCTTATCTCTGGAGTATGTAGAACTTCTTTGAGAGTAACAATCTTTCCAGAGGTAAACTTTAATTCCACATCGCCAACACCAGCTACTATAGTGGAGTGGAAATCTCCCAACACTTTCTTGTCCTTAGTTTCAAAAAAGGACTTAAATAAGCCACGATCATAGCAGACATGGAGCAAAGCACCAGTGTCTACCCACCACCCATCGGATCCTCTAATTACATTGACTTCAGAAATCAATTGCAATCAATTCCTCTTCGGTAAGATTCGCCTGCGGAGCAGGACGTCGCTTATTTCGACAATTTCGAGCTGAATGACTGGGCTTCTTATAGTTGTAGCAAACAAATTGTACCGAATCATTTCTTGTAGGGGGTTTAATACCTTTCTGATTCTGAGACCGATTCATAGACTAGTTATAGCGATTGCGATTCTGATTTTGATTATTCATATTTTTCCCTTTAAGTTTCAGACTTACAGATTTTTTACTGTTTGAAACAGTATTAATTTCATCTTTCTTATCTTGTTTACGGGCCTCCTCCTCGAGATGAAGACGAGTTATCAAACTTTCTAAAGAGAATTCCTTAGTTTTGTGTCTAACTGTATTCTTAAAATCTTTCCAACTAGGGGGCAGTTTGTTTATCAAAACAGCAACTTGGAATTATTCATCCAGGGATATGCCTTCAGAAATAATTTCATGAGTTATCTTCTGTAGCTCGTGAGATTGACCCTCCGTATTTGTCGTCTGTCATCTGAAACTTCAGATAGCGATTGACTGCATACTTCTTCGTTCCAGCTTCCTCTGTGTCGTATTTCTTCTGAAGTGTCTCCCAAACGTTCTTAGCTGTAATGTGAGAGCTATAGTAATCATACAAATAATCTGACAGGCCATTAAGAATGTAATTCTTACATAAAAATTCAATTTCATCCCAGGTTTGGAACTCTTTGATTTGGGCTTCTGTTGGATTTTCAGGTAATACTAGAATTGGTTTATCAGATGTACAAACAGAGGCAACCTTTTTCCTGGTTAAGAAAAACAACATTTTCTACCTCCAACGTTTGAAGTGGGATCCTTCAAAGCGGAAGGGTTTGTTAAGATCAGAGGTAACAAGGATAGTATTGGTTTTGGAAGTCATGACAAATACGTCTTAAAGTTGTTGTTGCAGAAACCAAAAAGACAGGAACGAAGTTACCGAATGCGTTGTGTTTAGTCACGGACTAGGTCGCTCTCTTTAAGATGTTTCATGGCTCTGCCCTAGACTGTGCAAGCATTGTACAGCCCTACCATCCCTAGAAAAAACAGCCCAGAATCTCCTCTGTCGAAGATCTCCTCTGCACAGGAAGAAGATCAGAAAGAACTAACACCAACAAAAAAGGAACATTGCTCAGCCAAAGAAATTTGCGTAACAGATCGAAGAGAAGATATTTTTCGTAAACAGAGAGGTTTTTCTGCTGCCAAAACAAATGAACCAACGAGTTCTTTTTATATAAATAATAATAACAGGTGAAAAAAATGAAGAGATAATGGACGTGTTAATGACGTGCGTAATGGACGCATTAATGACGAAAAAATATGGGGGAGAAAAATTGAAACGCTCTTTCAACGGTTCAAATTTTGAATTTAATAAAAAATTCTATAATTTAAAATAATTATTTTATCCAAAATAATAATAATCGCGTGCATGCACACACATCACAACCGGCCGACCGACGGGTGGCGGCAGCGACGACGCACGCGTGATGAACTCACAATCATTTAAGTCCTCTCCCCTTCATAAAAGAGTGGTACCCCTTGGGGCATATCTCCAAGTCTCAATAAAACCTTTATAAACTCCTCCAAGTCTATTTTTCCAAGCAATGTGAGACTAAAACAAAAGGAGTGAAAGCCAATAATAGAGCCCACACACAAAATCATTTTGAAACCCCTTTGAAAAATTCAAAATTTCCAACAATAAGGCACAAGCCATCATATGCATTCGTCGCTAAGTGGATAAGACCTTAAAGGCTGAATACCTTAAGGTCGAGGATCACTGGAGATGTGGACTATCCTTGAGGACAGATATAAATACCAGAAAGATGGTATACTCCCAAGAGTATGTTATGAATGGAAGAACATGATACTTCAGGACTTTAAGTACATAGCGGAGTACAACTTAGCTCTTTTCAGTATTACCTCACGCCTGAAGTTGTGTGGTTAAAAAGTCTCAGAAGATCGCATGCTGGAAAAGACATACACGTCTTTCCATGAAAAAGATGCAAAACTGATGCAGCAATACCGTGAATGAAAGTTCACTAAGTATTCTAAGTTGTTGTCATGTTTATTCATGGCTGGACAAAATAAAGAGCTTCTACTTGTCACTCATAACATGCGCCCACCCCCTGGCATGGCTCCTCTCCCAGAAGCTCACAATGCATCTTCTTCTAAAAAGAAGAAAGATATTAAAAGAAAAGCATAGAGTGGGGGACCAAATAAAAAGTCCAGAGGACAAGTCTAACAGTGAAGAAATGAAGGGAGGCAAAAGTTTACGTGGCGCAGAAAATGACAATAACAGAAATGATGCACCCCACCTAGAATGGAACGGGAAGACCAGTGCCATAGTTATGGTATGAAAGGACACTGGTCTAGAGTGTACAGAACTCCGCGGCACCTCCAAAATTCGTAAAAAGAAAGCGTGAAGAAAAAGGTTGAAACAAATCTGGTGACCACCCCTGCTCCAGTCCAGTTCACTGCTGAGTCCTTCGAAAAAGACGACTTGTTTGATTAGCCATCTTTATCTTTATTGGAAAAACAATGTTATGAGAGCTATCTGAATTTTTACCTGTAGTATGAATAAATTTGAAACTGTTTTTCTGAAATCAAATGTGCTTATGTGATTCATCTTTTAATAGATGGAATGCTCTCTTGACTTCTTAGTAGACAGTGCATCAACACATACGATTTTCAATGTAAATGCTATTTTCATAGCATTATACTATATGAAAGCCCAGTAAATACAATTTCAGGGCCATCAAATATTATTGAAGGTTCAGGGAATGCAACAATGTGGCTCCCAAATGGAACAGAAATAAAAATAAAGGATACATTATACTCTCCGAATTCAAAAGAAACTTATTAAGTTTCAAGGGCATCCTTTAAACGGATTCCACTTAGAAACTGCAACTGTAAACGAAAAAGAATATTTGTATGTGACGTCACAAGAAAAAGACTCTAAAACCATACTTAAGCGTTTTGTGAGCCTTTCATCAGGCTTATGTTGGATATTACGATCTAGAACTTCTTTTTTGATGATAACAAACGTGTGTGAACATTCTAATGTATGTGCTAAGTGTTTTTCAGGAGTGACAAACTAGTAATTATTCAAAGTGATGACTTGGATAATCTGATGGAGAATATAGGATTTCATGTGCAATGGAGACTTGGTTAATTTGATGGATAATATAGGATTCCATGTGCAATGGGGACTTGGTCGATTATGATAAAGAGATGGAGAGAATCTCATATCAAATCTTCAAGGGTTTAGCTCAAATCCTATTTCTATTCAATTACAAATCTCAAATCTCTAACTTCTAAGATATTGGGATTCACCCCATCCCCTTGCCGACCTCAACCATCCATATGGGATTCCCCTTGCCGAAATAAAAACACTAGGATCTACCATATATAAGCAAGCATCCAAGGAGAGCTCTAGGAGTTGGCCAAGCCAAAAATTTCCCCAAGGCAAGTCACGCATTTATCAATCCCATAACCTTGCCGCAAAGAGCCATCTTCTCATCCCCTTGCTCCTCTTAGCCGAAATCTCTAAGAGCCAAAAAATGTCATCTTCAACATCACCACGGCCAAAGCAAGAATTCCCAAGAAGCGATTTCCATTGACGCAAGCACTCCTTCTTAAACCAGCTGCAATCCTTGACTTCATCACTCCATTCGCAAGGAGGGACAAGCAGCTCACGAATAAGGGTTCAGCCGCAAACTTGGACTTGCTGCCACAACCAAGAGCAAGCCGTAAGTTCCAACAAGGGAAGTTGATGATCAATGTGTTGCAGCCGCAATTTTTGACCAAAGGGGAGCCATGACATTCAACCTTCATTGCAAATTGAGAGGGGATATTTGATCACTCATTGCACACAAAAATTAAGTGAGAATGAAGACATTGCCGCAAACACATTGTTGTCGACCCATTGAAGCAGCCCACATCAAGACCAATTGTCGAGATATAGATGCTCCAACAAAGGAGATAGCCGAGAGCAAACATCATCCCCTCATCCACTACTTGTTGAGATCAACATCAAAGGGGATCGACTTCATTGCTTACTGACGGGACTTGATTCAAAGACTACACCATCGTCAGACTTGATCTGACCTGAGCTGATTGACAGAGACGACTATGCCTACACAAACTGGGATTTTCTAAACTCTTTATTATTATATTTGTGTAGTAGTGTATCGATCTTTGTAGGGAAACTTTACCATATTTGTGACATTTTTGGGGTCTTGTCTAGTGTGGTACTAGACAAGAGGTACTTGACTAGTTGGGACTAGTCAAGTGAGAGCTTATACCAGGATTACTTTTATTTAGCACCGGTGGAGTGCAGGTACTGAGAGCCAGGTGAGTGTAGAGTGGGTTCTCTAGTTACATGTTGTACCAGGAGCATCGGTGGAGTGCGGTACGGAGAATCAGGTGAGTGTAGAGAGGTTCTCTAGCTACATGTTGTACCTTTAACATTATTAATCTAGTATTTGCTTTCGGGTCTAGACGTATGTTGTGGGTATGACCGAACCAGGTTAAATCTGTTGCGTACTTTGTGATTGGTTATATTTACTCTGCATCTACTATAACTGCCTGTGATTGCTCGTGGGTTGTACGAGAATTTTTATTTGCCTATTCACCCCCGCCCCTCTAGGCTTAGATCCAAATCCAACAGCCTATACCACACAAAGATTCGAAGAGAGGAAGCAAGTTTGACGAAGCACTTGACGTGCCCGATATCAGCCAAGTTTCTACTTTGGCATGATAGACTTGGCTACCCTAGATCGGTTATGATGAACCACATCTTATCCCAATCCTATGGGCATGACTTGAAAAACCAGAAGATTCTTCAGAAGGGAGAATTCCATTGCATCCCTTGCTACAAGGAAAAATTAATTACAAGTCTATCAACACTAAAAGTGGACAAAGAATCTCCAAGCTTCCTCGAAAGAATACACATAGATATATGTGAACTTATCCACCCCTGGTGGGCCTTTTCGGTACTTTATAGTACTGATAGGTGCATCCTCAAAATATTCGTGTGTGTGTGTGTGTATCTACTATCGACCCGCAACCTAGCATTTCCAAAGCAATTGGCACAAATTATAAAGTTGCATTTTCCAAACAACCTGTCATGCCCTACTTCCCATTATACTTGGGAGCGAGGACGCTAGCGGGTCCGCATGTGGTTAAAGCAAAGAAGATGTACTTTTTTCTTTCTTCTTTGACTTAAGCACAATAAGCGTTGTTTAGCAAAGCAGGTCTCTGCACGCGAATTTCTCAGAAGCAGCATAATTAGTCATTACATTTTTAACACCAGCGTTTTTAAAACAAAGTACACAAAACAATTAAGGCCTAGCATGGCCGTACAATCTGTTGAGAGCAAACACACCTGAAAGCAACAAGTTAAATAATAAAACTGAAAATAGAAATAGCCCGCTCTAGCTTTTCGCAGGGAGGATCTCAGCGTCCTCGTAGCTCTGATCAGCAAGGTCCACCTCTAAGATAGGATCCTCAAAGGTAGGGTCCTCGAGGTACTCTGTCTCTGAACCTAACATATATTTCATAAAGACATTGAAATATATGTCACCGATAAGCTCAGCAAGATATTTAAAGTAATGAAACAAACAACGACTAGAAAAGGACAAAAGAGCGTTAGACACAGTTATGAATAATAAGTGCAGAAAAGTAAAGTACAAGCATGCCTGAATTTGCAGTTCAAAAAGTAAAACAGTTGTATGTTGAGTATTTGATTATTTGTGCTCATGATAAGTCCATGTCCGGGTAGGTAAATGTTCTGGATACACACTATCATCGGGGGTTTACCGTGACGCTTCTTGCCATTCCTAACTTGGAAGATGGCCAAGATGCTTGCCTCCATAGTTGTGGTACGGAGATAGCCGTAAGATGTTCAAGCCACATTTACGGACTCTACTACATGAACCAACCGCACCCAAAGTGTCTTTCTAGTCACCGACTAGGTTTTATCCCATCTGTATTCGATGGTTTCATCCCATCTGTATTCGATGGTTCTACATATATGTTTCGAGTGTTATGTCCTACCCTCTGTCCAATAAGTGTGTTTGGTTAACATGAAAATATTAAGGATAGTTCAATTTGATAGCATGCATATAGTGAATTGTTCCAAACAACAACATTTACATAACGTGTCCATTTGATCAGAAAGCGAACGATTATATGTTATAAACAAGCAACATTATTGTAATGCCCTGATAGCTACTGCACAAGTACTAGAGGGGGTGAATAGACTTTAAAATAATCAAGATAATTATTCCTAATTATTGTGCAAACTCAACCAACAATGCGGAATGAAAATAGACAACAATAAAAGACAATTGCAAACAAGCGATGTAACGGGTTCGGATCCACCCAAGTCTCCCCGACTTGTTACCGGTGATCCTACGTCCCAGACACCCGGATCCCCTCTGGCTACTTGAGTTAGAATCCTCTAACCCAAGTTTTGCACTATGAAATTCTTGTAGAAAACCTCTACAAGATCAAATCATACACAAATGAAAACGTGACTCCCACAACCCGAGATCACGATCTTCTCTCACAACCGAGAGATAAACTTAATAGCAAAGTAAATGAAACAATAAAACACTTACCAACAAAATCCTATGCCTTGAGTAAACTTACTAATTTTAGGGCAAGGAAGATTTTGAAGGAGAGAATGTCACCAAACCCTAGCTCCACCAAGATGAACAGCGATCGAAGGCTAGGATAGAGTTGGTGACTTTGAATCAAGCTCTTGGCTTAAGTGGCTCACAATGAAGAGAATCTCTCTTGAGGAAATAGGGCTCAAGGAGTTTGGAGAGATTCTTTGTGAGAAGAGAGAGCTTGGAAATGAGAATTGAATGCTTTCTCTTTGATTCTCTAAAACTCAATAACGACAGCCTTGAATGCTAGGTTAGAAGCACGTCAAGTATATATAGGATAGAGAGAAGAGAGAAGCAAAATCGTGGCATTAAATGCCCAACGGATCTATTTCTGAAGCAGTCTAAGAAGGATCACTGACCGATTAGTTTTGCAACTAGTCGGTCGATGATTCTTCTTGGACCGACTAGAAGGTTGACAGCCAAGATAGAGAATGCAGGAGATAGAACTAGTCGGTCTAAGAAGATTTTCCAACCGACTAGTTTGACAACTAGTCGGTCGGTGAGTGTTCTTTGAACGACTAAGAAGATGATATTCAATAGGCTGAACACAAGGAGAACTAGTCGGTCTAAGAACAAATTCCAACCGACTAGTTTCACAACTAGTCGGTCGATGGATGTTCTTGGACCGACTAACTAGTCAACAGAAGCTTAGGCTGAAGAAATGAAAGTATAACTAGTCGGTCTAAGAATGATTTCCAACCGACTAGTTTAACAACTAGTCGGTCGGTGAACCTTCTTGGACCGACTAATTGGTCAACAGTGCCGAGGCTGAATTGAGCAAGGAAATCTAGTCGGTTTAAGAAGGATTCTTAACCGACTAGATGACAATCTAGTCGGTTGGTTCTTCTTCTTGAACCAACTAAGATGCACAAGAAGCCGCGAAATGAAGCGTAAAGCTTCGGGAAAGATTCTATGGGCTTCTAAGATAATCCTAGCTCTAAGATAAGAGCGTTATGAAGATTATCATGTAAGTCCTACTCAAGGCTTAACATTCTACGAAAAGAAGCTAGAATACTATAAAATAAACTAGACGAACCGTCTTCAAAGCTTCAATCCAAATATCTTGACTTCAATAATGCTCATTGAGCTTCAACGAAGCTTCAGGCACACGATCACGCGCTTTGAGAAGTCTTGAGACGTCGCTTTTGATGTACGTAGAATTTTGGCGACGATCTCCATAACTACGGTCACAAAGAGTTAGTTCACGATATTTATGTTTGTTCATCATCAAAACCAAATCCGGGGAATCAATACTCAACAATTATTACGTGTCTACTTAAATCAAAAAACATCTAATATAATGAAAGTATGTAGTTCAGCTTGACAAGCGCATCAAAAGAGAATTAGCACTAAGGTTGCACAGTTCCGGTTGCATTTCATTTACGATAAAATACTCGCCTGGCAAGGGAATTTGGGTGTCCAGACAGTCACAATAAGAGATGTGATTATCTGCGTCATATAAATCCGCGTATGAGACTATTTATTTACGCTAAGGAAAACTTATTAACTAATGTTATGGAACCATTACTGATAACTAGCTGAGTGGTACAACTTTTAAAAGATTTGTTTGCACTTATTATTTATATAACTTAAAGTTATGCTACAAACTGTTCTTATAGGTTTTCTAACCTATTATATATTAGGGTCACTTGCATTTATTAACTAACATGCTGTTATCATCACATAAATTAATCCATGTAGTAACATTATATAAGGGTAAATGACATTAAAATACCCTAATGTTTGGGCCATTTTCACTTATATACCCTATCGTTCATTTTGGTAAACTTTGATACCCAAATCTAAATTTGATGTAGGATTTGAGGAGGAAATATTGTCTGAAGAGCATGCTGGAAACACTGTGCATCCCAGACATAGGAAGACTGATGGAATGCATGTATTTGGAGGCCTCTTCAGACAATATTTCCTCCTCCAATCCTACATCAAATTTAGATTTGGGTATCAAAGTTTACCAAAATGAACGATAGGGTATATAAGTGAAAATGGCCCAAACGTTAGGGTATTTTAATGTCATTTACCCATTATATAATACATGCAGATAAAGTGTAGCACTTACTGATATTTAACATTATTAACTTACATTAACTTAACTTAATACTAAACTAACTTAACTTATAATAATTTAACCTTATACTTATTTAATCATTCACTTTACTATAACTTACTTAATACTTTTAATTTTATATAACAAAAAAATAACATTAACTTATAACTTATAAAATAATTTAACTTAACTTACTTATATATTAACCTTAACTTTATTAATACTAACTTATAAAATTTTTATAATAAATAACTTATAAAACTTTATAATAAAAACTTTACCTCTCTCTCTCCCTCTTCTCCTTCTGTCTCTTCCCTTCTCCTTTTTTTGTCTTCGATCCTGCAGAGGGGATCGGGCCAAGGGCGGCGACGGCCAAGGGGGGCTGGGGGCGGCACAACCAAGGGGGCCGGGGACCGCGCAGCCAAGGGGGCCGGGGCGGCGTGGCAAAAGGGGGGCCAGGGACGGCCCGGTAGTGCGCGCACAGGCAGACGGCGACGCGGCGGGCGGGCAGGCGGCGACCCAGGGGCGGCGCGCGCACGCAGGCGAGATCTGGGAGGGGGAGTGAGGGATTGGAAGAACTGGATTTGGTGTTTGTCTTGATCTGAAGATGGGTTTCAAATTTGAATTTGTTTGATTTGGGTTGGGTTGATATTAGATTTTGAATCAATTTGATTCCCTCTTTCTGATTTGTTGATTTGGGTTGAATGGAGGAGGGGGAATGGCTGATTTTGGGTTTCTTGAAGGAATAAGGAGAGGGGGAGAAAATTGCAGTGAGATGGGATTGCAGGGAGATGAGGATGTTGACGATGTTGTTGTTGTTGTTTGTTCCTGTTGGTGTGGTTGTTTTAAGGACAGAGGAGGGAGATGCAGTTTGTTAATAAGGAGAGCTGGAGGTAGGGGGAATGGAAATGAATGGGACAGTTCAGATCCGATTATTTCGGATCTGAGTGGCCCAAAGTGGTTGTCAATCACGGGTGGGGTTAGGTAAATAACCAAGTGGGATTAGGGGTAATAATAATATGGTAAAAGTAATTAAGAAAAGTAATTGGTAATTTAAATTAGCTAATAGTAATCAGTTAATTAGTAATCAAATTTTAATTAAAAGTAATTAGTTACGGTTAATAGGCCAATAGTTACGCTATGGTACAAAAAAGCTAAAACAGAGACGCGCTCGCGTCGACATATGGACGAAAAGTCACTTGGACGATCGAAGTAAAAAATACAGGCACACAAAACACGACTAAAAATACATGCCGTTACATCCCTACCCTCCTTTGAATAATTCCATTCCTGGAATCCTTTATAGTGCAGGGAAAAGGTAAGGGTAACGTCTTCGCATCTCGCCCTCTCGCTCCCAAGTGCATTCTCCTAGTGAGTCATGTCGCCACATCACTTTTACGAAAAGGTAAGGGTAACGTCTTCGCATCTCACCCTCTCGCTCCCAGGTAGATTCTCCTGGCGAGACATGTCGCCACATCACTTTTACGAGATCAACGACTCTATTCCTGAGCACCTTCTGACGTCGATCAAGAATCTGAACCGGCTGCTACTTATAGGTAAGGTCTGGTCACGCCGTAATCTCTGAATGATCAACTACATGCGCAAGATCACTGATATAACGACGCAGCTGTGAGACATGGAAAACATTATGTACTCTCTCCAATGATGGCGATAGAGCTAGGCGATAATCTACCTCTACAACTCGCTCTAACACATCAAATGGTCCAACGAACCTTGGACTGAGCTTGCCTCGCCTCCCAAAACGTATCACTCCTCGGTTCGGGGATATTTTCAGGAAAACATGATCCCATGGTTGAAACTCCAAGTGACGACGCTTGGCATCAACCCAATGCTTGTATCGGTCTTGTGCAATGCGTAACTTGTCTCTGATGTTACGCACTACATCCACAGTTTCAACAATCATCTTCGGACCCAATAATTCTCGATCACCAATGTCATCCCAACTCAGCGGGGATCGACACTGAGTGCTGTAAATGGGGCCATGCCAATGCTGGCTTGGTAGCTATTGTTGGAGGAAAACTCTACTAGGTGTAGATGATCTTCCCACGAGCCTTTGAAATCCAGCATACAAGCTTACAACATGTTCTCCAATATCTGGATGGTGCGCTCTGGTTAGCCATCCGTCTGCAGGTGATACGCAGTGCTGAAACTCAGACTGGTACCCAAATTGGATTGCAGACTCTTCCAAAACTGAGATATGAATCTAGTGTCCCGGTCAGAGACGATGCTCACTGGAACCCCGTGCAATCGAACAATCTCTTGCATGATTATCGATCACATCACAACGTATACTAGAAGAAGTTCTAAAGGGATATGATAGATCATTACCTCTATATACTTCTTAGCAAGTATTTCCGTAGATTGTCCCACTCGGAAGGATATGAAATGTGCTGATTTGGTTAATCGGTCAACGATTACCCAAATCGCATCATTCTGCTTAGTACTCCGAGGTAGTCCAGTCACGAAATCCATAGTGATGTGCTGCCATTTCCACCCTGGAATCGGTAGGGATTGAAACAGTCCAGTAATGCGATGATGTTCAGCCTTCACTTGCTGACACATAAGACATTTAGCAATACTTCGAGCCACGCTTCTCTTCAGTCCATGCCACCAAAAGTTCAGACGAAGATCCTTGTACATCTTCGTACCGCCAGGATGAATGGAGTAGGAAGAGCTGTGTGCTTCATTCAATAGTTCATCTCTGATATCACCAGAAGGCACACAAACCCTACTACCATACCTCAAAGAACCATCCTCATGGATCAGGAAATTCGTCCAGAGTCCAGCTTCGACTTGCTCCCTGATCCTCTGTAACTTCGCATCTCCAGTCTAAGTAGCTTTGATTTGATCTACAATAGTAGACTGAACTTGCATATTCATCAATGATGCAGAAGTCCCGGGTAAAATAACTTCAACCTCCATATCCCGTATAGCCCGTTGAAGTCTCTATTAAGCCGAGAGAGTCCTGATCACAGGTAACCTACTCAATGCATCTGGTACGCCATTCACCTTTCCTGGATGATATTGGAGGTCGATGTCATAATCTGCCATAAGCTCCAACCATCTGCGTTGCCTCATATTAAGCTCCTTCTAATAGAAAATATAATTCAAGCTCTTGTGGTCGGTGTAGATCTTGACTTGCTCGCTCAAAAGAAAATACATCCAAATCTTCAGAACAAAGATGACAGCAGCCAACTCCAGGTCGTGAGTCGGATAATTCTTCTCATGAATTGTCGAGAAGCATATGCGACCACATGACCATGCTGATGCAAGACTCACCAAGGCCCTTGCCAGATGCGTCACAGAAGACTTCAAATCCCCCCGTTCTGTCTGGTATAGCTAATACTGGTGCAGTCGTCAGCTTGGCCTTCAATATCCCAAATGCCTGCTCACAAGAGTCTGACCATACATACTTGACATCCTTCCTCGTCAGGCGAGTCATAAGCTCAGCAATATTCGAGAAGTCCTTGATGAATTGACGGTAATAACCTGCTAATCCTAGGAAACTCTTGATGTCGGTAGCTGATCGAGGAGTTGGCCAGTTCCTAACTGAAATGACCTTCTCCGGATCGACAGAGATACCATCTCCTGATACCACATGCCGAAGAAAGGCGACTCAGTCTAGCCAGAGTTCACACTTGTTGTACTTGGCGTATAACCGATGATGTCACAAAGTCTCCAATACAATCCGCAGATGCTCGGCATGCTCTTCTTCATCCTTCGAGTAGACCAAGATGTCATGATGAAGATCACCATGAACTTATCCAAAAACTCATAGAAGATCAAGTTCATAAGGTTTATGAATATTGTTGGGGCGTTAGTCACACTGAATGGCATGAGTACAAATTCATAGTGCCTATACTTGGTCCGGAATGCCATCTTCGGGATGTCTTCACTTCTGAGCTTTACTTGATGATAACCACTTCGGAGATCCAGCTTAGAGAATACTCGTGATCCGCCAAGTTGATCGAAGATATCGTCAATGTTCGATAGCGGGTACTTGTTCTTTATGGTTACCTTATTTAGTTCTCGATAATCCACACATATCCTTCTCGACCCATCCTTCTCCTTGACCAAAAGAACTGGCGCACCCCAAGGAGATACGCTGGGATGTATCAATCCCTTCTGTAACAGGTCGTCGAGTTGTTTTCGAAGTTCTTCCAATTCAGCAGGAGCCATGCGATAAGGAGCCTTCGAAATAGGTTGAGTGTTCGGCATAAGGTCGATAGAGAATTCCAGAGCTCGATCAGGCAGTAATCCTGAAATATCTTCAGGAAATACGTCTGCAAAGTCTCGAACCACTCTGGGCTTCTCGGGCTCAACTTGCATCGATGCAATGATTAGTTCGTTCGGCTTGGCCCGAAACTTGATAGGCCCAAGTGAACGGTCTCTGCTCATGAATTCAAATACAGGATGATCGGTGATTTCAAACACTACTTTCTTTTGGTGACAATCGATAGTAGCGTAGAAATTTCCTAACCAATCCAAGTCGAATATCGCATCGAAGTTTGACACGTCGACTATCATGAAATCTGCGAACAACTCGTGTCCACAAATCACTATAAGGCAAGATCGACAGCCACTATAAGTCCTCACTACTCCACTCGCAGTAGTGATGTTCAAGCAATTTGGTAGAGAGTCAACATGAATAGAATGTTTCTCTACAAACCCTCGGGATATGAAGCTTGAGTGGCTCCAGAATCAAAAAGAGATAGGGTTGGATGAGAGGCTATCAAGATAACACCTAGTACATAGGAAATATGTCTTAGCTAAAAGATAGACAAGTAACACATGCATATATCATAATCATATAAAAGAGGGGTTTAAGTAATACCTGATATCACTTGCCCATCCGTCTTAGCCTCCGCAACTGTCATGGTGAAAATCTGATGCCTCGGCTGGTTCTGCCTCGCCAATACAAAAGCCTTCTGTTGTGGAGCCAGAAGTGGTCCATGCTGAGTAGGTCCAGGAGCTCCACGCTGAATAGTCCCAGAAGGTGCAGCAGTCATCGACTTGTTGGTGCGGCGAGGGTAGTCTCTGGTAGCATGTGCATATGCTCCACATATTAAGCATTGATTCAGCAGCTCCTTGCAGTCCTTCTTGGCATAACCCATCCTCTTGCAGTGGAAGCACACTAGCTAGGGTCGATTGTTGGCTAGGGCAGCAAGCCTCTTGAACTGTAGTCTGAGTAGGTCGGAGGTTGCCTCTGGGTGGCTCCGACGGACGCCTACTTCCTCCAAACTGAAGCGCCTTCTTACACTTCACAATAAGTTCATGCTTCCTAGCAGCGTCCAACACTTCCTGATGTGTAGTTGGATTCATCGAAGACATGAAGCCTGAATGTCCAGGTCCAGTCCCTGAAGAAACCAATAACCACAGTCTTCATGATCTTCCACCAGATGTGGGGTGAATCGACTAAGCATCAAAAATTCTGCATCGCATTCGTCAACAGTCCGATTGCCTTGTTCCAGGTTGACGAAACGTTGCTACAGTTCCCTCTTGGCTGATTGAGGAAAATATTGAGCGTCGAAACGCTCTCGAAACATGGTCTAGTTGATGGGCTTGATAAGGCGGGCTTCTTCTCTGTCCCACCAGTTTCGAGAATTTCCAGTCAGCTGTTTCTTGGCAACTTCTACCCAGCCTGTCTGGTCAATGTGGGCAAGACTCAAGTCAGCTTCTGTGTTCCGGGCCAACTCTTCAGCTTCTAGCGGGCCTACTCTCCCAGAAAAGCTCTTCGGGTTCAGCTCCCGAAATTGCTTCGCTCCGGGCTCAGCTCGAAGTGGGGGTGGTGCTGGTGGTGCAGGCTGCTGACCTTGCTGGATCAGCTGATGTTGGGTCTCCAACATTCCTCTCATGATACTTATGAGTTCATGGATGTCGGGAGCACCATTCCCGTTATTTCCATTTCCATTGCGAGTGTGGGGTTTTCATGCCATGCTGCAAAAGGAACAAGTTAAACATTTGTGTACAAAGTTATTCAAACGATCTAGTTAGTGATGATATTCACATTGCTTCTGAAGTATTTTGCAGAGAGGAGGACACTTGCAAGGGCCACCACTAAAACCTGTCACACCCCGCTTCCCATTATACTAGGAAGCGAGGACGCGAGCGGGCCCGCATGTGCTTAAAGCAAAGAAGAGGTACTTTTCTTTCTTTCTTCTTTGACTTAAGCACAATAAGCGTTGTTTAGCAAAGCAGGTCCCTGCACGCAAATTTCTCAGAATCAGCATAAATAGTCATTACATTTTTAGCACCAGCGTTTTTAAAACAAAGTACACAAAACAATTCAGGCCTAGCATAGCCGTACAATCTGCTGAAAGCAAACACACCTGAAAGCAACAAGTTAAATATTAAACTGAAAATAGAAATAGCACGCTTTAGCCTTACACAGGGAGGATCTCAGCATACTTGTAGCTCTGATCAGCGGGGTCCACCCCTAAGATAGGATCCTCAAAGATAGGGTCATCGAGGTACTCTGTCTCTGAACCTAACATATATTCATAAATACATTGAAATATATGTCAGCGATAAGCTCGGCAAGATATTTAAAGTAATGAAATGAAGAACGACTAGAAAAGGACAAAAGAGCATAAGACACGGTTATGAATAATAAGTGCAAAAAAGTAAAGTACGAGCATGCCTGAATTTGCAGTTCAAAAAGTAAAACAGTTGTATATTGAGTATTTGATTATTTGTGCTCGTGATAAGTCCATGTCTGAGTAGGTAAATGTTCTCGATACACACTATCATCGGGGGTTTACCGTGACGCTTCTTGCCATTCCTAACTTGCAAGATGGCCAAGATAATTGCCTTTATTAGTGTGGTATGGAGGTAGCCGTAAGATATTCAAGCCACATTTACGGACTCTACTATATGAACTAACCCCACCCAAAGTGTCTTTCTAGTCACCGACTAGGTTTTATCCCATATGTATTCGATGGTTTCATCCCATCTGTATTCGATGGTTCCACATATATGTTTCGAGGGTTATGTCCTACCCTTTGTCCAATAAGTGTGTTTTGCTAACATGCAGATATTAAGGATAGTTCAATTTGATAGCAGGCATATAGTGAATTGTTCCAAACAACAACATTTACATAACGTGCCCGTTTGATCAGAAAGTGAACGGTTATATGTTCTAAACAAGCAACATTATTACGTGTCTACTTAAATCAGAAAACATCTAATATAATGAAAGTATGTAGTTCAGCTTGACAAGCGCATCAAAAGAGGATTTAGCACTAAGGTTGCACAGTTCAGGTTGCATTTCATTTACGATAAATTACTCGCCTGGGAACGGAATTTGGGTGTCCAGACGGTCGCAATGAGAGACGTGATTATCTGCGTCATATAAATCCGCGTATGAGACTATTTATTTACGCTAATGGAAACTTATTAACTAATGTTATGGAACCATTACTGATAACTACCTGAGTGGTACAACTTTTAACAGATTTGTTTGCACTAATTATTGATATAACTTAAAGTTATGCTACAAACTATTCTTATAGGTTTTCTAACCTATTATATATTAGGGTTAATTGCATTTATTAACTAACATGTTGTTATCATCACATAAATTAATCCATGTAGTAACATTATATAATACATGCAGATAAAGTGTAGCACTTAAAGTAAGTTTAACATTATTAACTTACATTAACTTAACTTAATACTAAACTAACTTAACTTATAATAATTTAACCTTATACTAACTTAATCATTCACTTTACCATTACTTACTTAAAACTTTTAACTTTATATAACAAAAAAACTAACATTAACTTATAACTTATAAAATAATTTAACTTAATTTACTTATATTAATAGAACCTTAACTTTATTAATAGTAACTTATAAAACTTTTATAATAAATAACTTATAAAACTTTATAATAAAAACTTAACCTCTCTCTCTCTCGCTCTTCTCCTTTTGTCTCTTCCCTTCTTCCTTTTTATCTTTTTTTGTCTTCGATGCTGCAGAGGGGATCGGGGCAAGGGCGGCGGCGACCAAGGGGGGCCGGGGGCGGCGCGGCCAAGGGGGGCCGGGGCAGTGCGGCCAGGGGGTCCAGGGACGGGCAATGGCACGTGCACAGGCTTATGACGACGCGGCTGCGCGAGCACAGGCAAGCGGCAACGCGGCGGCGCGCACAGGCGGGCGGCGATGCGGCGGGCAGGCGGGCGATGACCCGGGGGCGGTGCACATGCAGGCAAGATCTGAGATGGGGGAGTGAGGGATTGGAAGAACTGGATTTGGGGTTTGTATTGATCTGAAAATAGGTTTCAAATTTGAATTTGTTTGATTTGGGTTGGGTTGATATTAGATTTTGAATCAATTTGATTCCCTCTTTCTGATTTGTTGATTTGGGTTGAATGGAGGAGGGGAATGGCTGATTTTGGGTTTCTTGAAGGAAGAAGGAGATGGGGAGAAAATTTCAGTGAGATGGGATTGCAGGGAGATGAAGATGTTGATGATGATTTGTTGTTGTTTGTTCCTATTGGTGTGGTTGTTTTAAGGACATAGGAGGGAGATGCAGGTTCTTGATGAGTAGAGCTGGAGGTAGGGGGAATGGAAATGAATGGGGTAGTTCAGATCCGATTATTTCGGATCTGAGCTGCCCAAATTGGCTGTCAATCACGGGTGGGGTTAGGTAAATAACCAAGTGTGGTTAGGGGTAAGAATAATATGGTAAAGGAAATTAAGAAAAGTAATTAGTAACTGAAATTAGCTAGTAGTAATCAGTTAATTAGTAATCGAATTTTAATTAAAAGTAATTAGTTACGGTTAATAGGCCAATAGTTACGCTACGGTACAAAAAAGCTAAAACAGAGACGCGCTCGCGTCGACGTGTGGACGAAAAGTCACTCGAACGAAAACATCCGGACGATCGAAGTAAAAAATAAAGGCACACAAAACACGACTAAAAATACAGGCCGTTACACAACCAAATAAAGAAAATACGTCTGGATAATGCTTGGGAATTTATATCCCGGTCATTTCAAGAATATTGCCTTGCAACTGTGATAGAAATTGAATATTCAGTGCCACATGTTCATACCGAAAATGGGTTGGTAGAATCATTAATAATAAGACTCCAATGGATTGCACGTCCATTACTTATGAAATCCCAGTTGCTGGTGACTACATCGGGACATGCAAAATTGCATGCTACGTCGTTAATAAAAATAAGACCCTCTGGAGGTCAGAGTCTCTCTCCAATTCAACTAGTATATGGAATACCACCAAACATCTCTCACTTGAGAATTTTCGGTTGCGCAGTTTTTATCTTTATAACAACACCGTAGAGGAAAAAATGGGTCCTCAACTTCGTCTAGTTATCTATGTATAGTTTGACTCACCCTCAATGATAAGATGCCTAGAACCCCAAACAAGGGACGCATTCAAGGCACGTCTAGAAGACTGAATTTAATGAGACAAATTACCCCAAATTGGGCCCAGATAATGAAAAATCTGGAGCGACACAAATATTATCGTGGGATACAAAATCATTGATCCACTATGATCCGGTAACAAAACAATGTGAAGATGAGATCTTGAAGATCCTACATACACTGTGAAGGGTTTCGAGGGATCCTTAGGGCATAAATCTATGCACATCCTACGTCGGACGGATGATATAAACAGAAAAACAGACAGCAGAATAATTCATTAAACTATTTAATGAGCACTAAGGAAATCGTTCACGCCAGCCAGGAAATTTACTATCTTGGGGTGGGTCTGACCAACCCCAAATATAGATCTAAACTACTGCAATAATATATTAAAGCAAAGGAAAAACAGAAAAACATACCCAGAACTTCGCTTCTGCAGAACACGAAGCATCGTTTTCAGCAACCTTCTTTATTCCCCGCAGCGAGCCGACTCCGTGCCTCCAAGACTGGACCTCCCGAGGTGAGCCAACAACGTGCCTCCGAGCCAATCGCTTGCCAAAGAAAGGTCCACTTGAGTATGATCCATGTCAAAGACTATGGATCTAATCCAAACCTCCTCCTCGTCTTGTTAGGGTGCGAACGGAGGAACGGTAGAATAAGGAGGAGAGAATAATTTAAGTCTCGGTTCAAGCGTGCTCAAAACTTTTTGGAGCTACTCGAATCGGAGACTTGGGACAGATTTTCTGAGAGGAGTCAGCCCCTATTTATATAGGAAGCTAGACCCCTTGCTCGTCTCACGAGCATTGTGGGACTAATTAAAATTAGGGGAGAAAATTAAGTTAGTTTTTCTTTATACTAAGGCTAAACTTCAACTAATTTTTTCCCACTCACCGTTGAGCTTTGCAAGTAATACAACTTATCAAATCGAAGAGCTATGAACGGTGAACGCATAGAAACAAATGGCGCTCCAATCCGACTTCATTTGACCACTCAAACGATAGCTCAAAGTCGGGCAAAAACCACAAACTGGCTGAAAACGCAGCCGTCATTGGGCAATTAGGGTTTTTGCAGACTGGGCCCACCGATGGGTCCTACCTGCGGGTCTGGGCGTGCCCAACAAGGCAGCCCACCTGCCGGGCATGTCAGGCACCCGCTCTGGCGTGCCCAAACCTGCCAGTCTGGGCGGGTAGGTAGGGCACCTGCTGGAGCGGGCCTGGCCCACTCTGGCGGGCCAGACCCGCCTGCCTGAGCGGGCGGGCGGGCGGGCGCCTGCGTGAGTAAGTCAGGCCCGCTCATGCGGCCCCAGCCCAGCCTGCCTGTGGGCGGGCGGGCTTACCCAGCCTGCCTGCGGGCAGGCTTGACCCCCCCCCCCCCCCCCCCACAGCTAGGTCGGGCTAGGCCAAAGCCCAGTTCTGGCCTTTTGAGCCTTATCTCGAGCATTTGAGCTCCGTTTGTGCCCATTTTAGATCCGTTTGAAGCCAGGTTTCGAATGTGACTATCCCAAAAACCTTTGTAACCATTTCTATGCTTTTATTATTTAAAGTAGTCCCGTAAACATTTTACGATTTATTTTAAACCATTTTGCATCATATGTAATAATCCCACAGCATTCTTCTAATGCCTATATCGCAAATATTTTGCGACACTATTAATATTCATTTAATAAAGACTTAATATCACAACCTCTTTGTGACTAAATTATTCCAGTGCACCCGAGTGCACTCCTCCTACATTCTTCATATTACTAATACGCAAACCATACTCAGTGTGAGACCCTAAAGCCAGACCCTAATACAGGTTGGGGCTCAAAACCCCAAGACGATAGTGACCAGAGCAGCAGGTAGCGTCCCTATTTCGGCATCATAATTACGTGATTGACCCATTGACAAAAGTGTCGTCGGGATCACTCTGACTGTGATTATGATGAATACTGCAGTTTTAGTCCCTTCATCAAAACTGTATCACTGCATAGCCTAGGGTATGGTAAACTATCAACCCCACTAGCTAGCACTGGTCAGTATGCTCTGATCTTTGTTTTATACATGTTGTACTTCCTACAACATACCCCAGTCAAGGTTTGGCACCAAGAGCTGTACTGAGCCTGTGACACTAACTTCCCATGAACGGAAGAGACGAATCCTTTCTTGATCACTACTTTTCTTGTACACTTCAAGTGTCGCCCAACCTATGACCTTTCAATGAGTGAAGACTCAAGGCTAGATCATAGATCTAAGTGACACCGTTCATGCACATGTTCGTACAATGACCTCAAGTTTTAAGGACCAACTTGCCTATCATCACTCGAGAATTATCAATGACAGTTTAGTTAATGTTAACCATTTGATAACTCTTTATTGGGATGTTCAGTGGACTCATTCTCCAATGAGCACATGTGTCTTGTCTCTGACTTCGCCAGGTCGAATGATAATGAGATCATCATCAACATTCAGGTTAAGACAAAGACATAATGTTCTGTCTGATGTGCCGATATCCTATTCTTGACACATCTATGACCATGAACATTTTAAGATTTTAGTTCCTATCTATCATTCACTTCCCATAATCGAGATCTCCATCTAGATACGTGTATGACCTTACTTTTAAGTATAAGGAAATTATCCAAGTATGTAAAACCATTTTATTCATACTAGGATAATTCGTACAATTTAAAATCGAACAAGATGTTAACTCGATAAATTGCCTTGAGGGCACATATCTTCCTACATCTCCCACTTGCATTCAGGCTATTTATCTTGGTATCTCATACTGTAACGACTTGTATTTTTACGATACATTTAAATTAAGTATTTAACGTTTTGGTTAGGAGTTTTAAATGATTTCAAATAATTCTCATAAAAATATTTTTAAGCTCTAGGCTAATTATAATGTATGTCAGTAATTTCAGATTTCCTCACATACTCAAAAAAATTTCGATAAAGATTTGTTTTCAATAATTACCGTTTTGACATAACGAATTAATTTTCTATTCAAACATTATCAAAACATTTTCAAACTCCTACAGTAGTATCTTATGATCATTTAGGGCTCTCCATATTAATTTCGTATATTTCTGATATCATTTCAACCTAGAACCTGTAAACCCGTTTTCTAAACATTTTGACCTAAAACTAGTATCTTCGTAGCACAAAACCTGAAACGGACTTCGTATTCGCGATCCTCGTGATGATACAATCCCGTGGGTATGTTTTCGTAATTTTTCGGACACGTTTACTAGTAGTGGCAAAATTGTAATTTCGTGTTTCTAAGTATTTTTACTAATTAAGACTCTAACTATTACTATTACCCCCCCCCAATTACCTTTTAACCTTAACCTCAGCTACCCACATCCCCATCTAACTCTCACTCTCGCAGCTAACTGTGGAAACCCTCCAACTACCCTATTTCTAAAACCCTATAAATAAACCCCTCCCCTTTGTTTTAACTCTCACACACTGTCTCTCTCTCCCCCTCTATATTTTGGAACCCAGGCACTCTCTCATTTTTGTGTGCACTCTCCCCGCTTCTCCCTCTCTCTCATCTCTCCCGTTCACCTTCTCTCTGGCATCCGACCGCCGCCCTCCGGCCTTGACCGCCGTCGCCGCCCGCCGATGAGCGCCCACTGTTGCCCTTCGCCGTCTACCGCCAGCCCCGCTCTGCCTCCCTCTCCCTACCCCGCTGCATCGTCGCCAGAGCCGCTCCCCGCCGCCATCGCCGTGCCCCGCCGCCATCGCCGTGCCCCGCCTCCGTCCGCCGCAGACACCGCCGCTCCGCCTCCCTCCGTCGCCGAGCAACACCCCCGTTGCCGCGTTCACGCAAAGGAGAACGAAGAGCCAATGTGAACTCATAATGGCAATATCGTAAATACGTGAATGTTTTTGTATTTCATATTTTTAATTAATTATTAATGGGTATTTATGGTTTTAAATCCATAACTTGAAATATATGGCCCAGAAAAATGTGAGACTAGCTCCAGAAAATCAGAAATATTATTCTGAATCTAATGGCGCTGGTCTTGTCTCGATCAGTTGTTTATTTTTTCCAGAATTATTTTTTAAGCGTAAAAAATTAAATACGTAAAATGCATCCTAAAACATGTAGCTCTCTGTTTTCACGTACACTACTACGTGATAAAAATATATGTAATAGTAATCTTCAGACGGTCGTTTTGACTGCACATTCAAGTATTTCTGACTAGTATTGCTCCCGGAATAAATTACGGAAGTTTTACGTTACTTAAGTAAATTGAGTTTTTTAAAATGATTTTCAAGCTTCAGAAAATTATAAACAATACTATAAGCTTCAGAAAAATATTTTCTCTTGCAGTAAAACTACTTTTATCATTTTCAGCTTATATAAAAATTTAGAACGCTTTTCGACACCGTTTCAACCAGTTTTAAAAATCAAAACGACCAATTAATTAGATAGTAATTAGTGTAGCCATTAACTGATAACTTATTGTGTTTGCATGTACCAATCCTTGCACTCTAGCTCCAACCACATCTTGCCACAACGAGCTCGATATTGTAAGTCACAATAAATTCTAACCTTAGAAACTTAGATAGTGTACGTAATAGAAAATAGTGTACTAAATGGAAATACCGCATGCTCGAAGCATGGATCGGTGTCTTAGTTGTTGGACTTCAAATCATTGCTCAGGATTGACATTCTCTGTCAAGGTTTCTGCCTTGACTTTTCAACAAATGAAGCTTTTGGATGTCGTTAACGCTTTTGAATGTCTTTACTTTTGGAACAACAAAATTGACATACCGTATTGCAACACAATGACTGAGTGATATACTGCATTGACATCATACTTCTGGACTATCTTATTGAAATTGAATGCTTAAAGATAGTTGGCACTGCACTGGGTTTTTGGGGTAAACTTATATAAGTGAAAGTGCGGGAGCGACCGTGAGCCATCTACACAGTGCACCGTACCAACCGTCTAAATGAAATGTACCGACTAAAGTGAAATGAGATCCGCCCAGGTGAGCGCCCCTGTGGCAGGAGATGAGCTCAATGTTCGCACACAGTACCTTCCTATATAAGTCACGTAGCTTTTAGTGTTACTATTGTCTGCTTGACTTTCAGTGTTACTACATCTGCCTGGTTGTCCTACTATCGTCATTACATTGCCTGCTGGTTAAAATATTGCTGCTACCTTATGCCATGCCATAATTGTTGCTCTTGCACGTTACTTTCACACTTGCACCGTCACCTTTACTTTACGCACTACATGCACTTCACTTGCTACACCTACACAGTCACTAGCACTTTACTTATCGCTCTTGTATGCAAGTTCGCTTTTACTTTACTTTCTGCACTTGTTACTATAGCATGCTCCATTTTTGTGCACTCCTTATTTTCTATCGCTAGAGTGTTGTGACTTGCCTACGGTTCCATCTCTGTGGCACCGCAGATGACGTACATATGGAGGTAGATGCTCTTGAGTTGATAGCGCCAAAGTTCGACCCTGAGACCGCAGCTTTCAGAGTTATTTGCACTTATGTACTTTCTTTCTTTTATGTATCATTGTTGGAACGTTTGTACAGTATGGATTGTAATAATTGGACACTATTTGGGTATTTTTGTACATCTCTGCATTGTGGCTATTTTGGTTTCACCGGTTAACTGTAGGACCTGTGCAAATATCAAATAAGTAACTGACCCCCGAGAGCGGGTCGTTACACATACCGCTATAACATATTAGTCTCTAAGGAAGTTCAAAATGGATCTGCTAAAACGTATTTATTATGTACTATTACGGAGTCCTTTAAACTATGCACATTAAATCACATAGGGGTGATTTTACGAAATCGTCTTCGGATCCCATCCAACAACTTTTCATCTTCTATATAGCTAACGATTATCATATACTACTATGTAAAATATTTATCATTTCTCATTACGCGGTGGATGGATCTGGACGACTTCCCGATCGTAACGGTCTGGAGAGGGGATCGCTGAAGATTGAGCCACCTGATTGTGAGTGTGATTTATGAAGACTAACCTGTCAGGCGAGCAGATCCTTGATGTAGTCGAAGGAGCTGACCTCAGGCGTGTACCGTTGAGGTCGTCCTGTGGAGTCATGCAGCTGAGGAGTCGACCCCGTGGAGGTCGTCCTCGCAGAGTTGTCACTGTTAGGGAGCTGACCTTGTGGAGATCATCTCCTTGCAGCGTGGCTGCTGAAGGAACCGACCCCGTGGAGGTCGTCCTTGTAGAGCAGTGGCTACAGGAGCCGACCTCATGGAGGTCGTCCTTGCAGAGTGCTACTATGGGCTTGTCCAGACTGACCTTCCGAGTCAAGGTCGGATAGTCAACTACTGAGAATGAGTGAGGTCCACACATAGTAGGTCCCAACGGCGGTCTCGGCTGGGCCTGCTGTTGATGGGCTGCAGTCCAAACGTCATCTACATGATCTTTCATGCTTTAGAGCCACTTAAACTTTATTGGCACTTTCAACCTCAAGGTCACAGTGAAAGTGCGTCTAATGATACAAAAAAAATATCCTAGTGACAGATTAAGTAACTTATCCGATGGAAAACCAATCCAATCTTCAGACGCATGCGAGACGTAACTCCAACGCCTTCTCTTTTATGCCCAAGAAGAGGGAAAAAAGGCACCACATAGCCAAAATCTATTATACATTTGACAACCTTTTTGAATTCTAGGGCTGACTAGGACAAGATAAAGAGTGGCTGAGATTTGATCTGAGAAAATGAAAGGTTGAGATGATGTTTTGAAACCATAAATGTGAGCTTTGAAATTTGGTCCAACTTTGAAATGAATGGAGCTTTAAAACTATGAATGTGGGCTTTGAAATTTGGTCCAGCTTTGAAATGAATGGAGCTTTGAAATGTGGTCCATCTTTGAAAGCAGACAGTGAACCAGTTTCGCGCCGAAGGCGTCCGCGATATTTTTTTACTCTAATTTGTTGTTCCGCGCCCAATACGCCAGCTAAAATTTTTTTTGTTGTTCCACGCCAAATTTGTTGTTCTATGCGAATTTTTTGTTCAGCGCCGAAGATGCACACGCCGACGTTGTTGTTCCGCACCTAAGGTGCACACGTCGAATTTGTTGTTCCGTGCCCAAGGCGCCCATGCCCCTAAATATTTTTTGCTAATTTGTTATTCTTTTAAATTTTAATAATTTTTGGAGAGCAAAGATTTCATGGTGGAAAATCTTAAATGAACCTTGCCCGCAGGCATGGCTTTTTACGCTAATTTGTTGTTCCGTGCCAAAGGCACCCGCGTCGAATTTGTTGTTCTACGCTAATTTGTTGTTCCGCGCCGAAGGCGCCAGTGCCGAATTCGTTGTTCTGCGTCGAATTTGTTGTTCTATGTCGAAGGCGCCTGCGCTGAATTTGTTGTTCTGCGTCGAAGGCGCCCGTGCCGCTTGTAACAGCCTGTTTTCATCAACACAACTATTTATGTATTTAACCTATTTTCAAATTTTTTAAAAAACTATTTTATAATGGTTCGTCAGGAGTTTTACGATTTCAAAAATTTCATATAAAAATATTTTGAAGTATCAGACTAGTTATGAAGTATTTTAGTAAGTTCGGGTTTCATCAAATACCTCTAAATAATCTAATAAAAATTCATTTTCAGTTATTATTGTTTTGGGTTTAATGAATTAATTTTCTATACACACATCCTCAAAACACTTCCAAACTTCTACGGTATCATCCTATGATCATTTAGGTCTCCCCACATTAATTTTGTAATTTTCTGAAGTTAAATCAATAGAGAACCCGCAAACCTGCTTCCTAAATGTTTTGGCCCAAAACCACTATCTCCGTATCTCAAACCCCAAAATAGATCTCGCATTCGCGATCCTCGCGACAATACGATCCCGTGGGTATGTTTTCGTAATTTTTCGGACACGTTTGGTTTCACGGGCAAAATCGTAATTTCGTATTGTTAATTACTTTTACTAAATACGTATTTACTGATTAATTTTTACTTAATTACCCTAAACTAATCCCCTACCTAAACTACCCTAAACTGGTAGCCCATGAGGATCACCTTCCAGCATTTTTCCACACCCATCATTTTTTTCCACAACCCCTACCTATCCCTACCTAACCTCATTAATAAATTTAACTAAAACTAATTAATATTAAATTAGTTTAATAACCTATATAATCCCCCACTAATATCTCTCCCTCACAGACTAAACCCCTTCATCTTCAACCCGTAACCCTCTATCCCCTCTCCCTCAACCCACAACGCACGCAAGGCCAAACCCATGCAAACACAAACCCTTCCCCCTGAGCTCGTCTTCTCCGACCATCGTCGCCTCCCTCACCCAAGCATCAACCACGTCCTCCTCCCCCACTCGCCATGATCACATGAAGCCCTCACCTCGCCCCTAAGGCCACCGCCGGCGAACCCAACATCTCCCATCCTCTTTGTTCTTAGGCGAACAATCCCCTCCTCTCAACTTGCTCTCTCGATCTCTTCATCTCCGACGAGTCGCCCAGCTTCCCCCGCCTTCACCCTCCTGCAGCTCCGCCCCTCTACCGTCGACCCATGCCCTCGCTGCCACCTTCGTCCTCGACCCTCCTCCGTCAGTTCCCGCCGTCTCTGACCCCAACCCACGCCCCGAAGCCCTCCAGCTCTGCCACCATATGCCACCGCCCGCTCGTTTTCCTCGTCTCAGCCCCCTCGACCACCTGCTCCGCTCCCATGCTACCTGCAGCGCTGCCACGGAACTACGAGCCATCGAAGCCTCCGAGCTCGCCCACCTCCTTCGCCCACCGGGCTCCGTGTTGTCGCCTTCCACCACGAGACCCTCCAGCCTCCCTCCGCATCACCGACGAACAGAGCAGCAGCCCGCTGTTCTGTCTGCCCCCGCACCACTCTGCCACAGCCGCCACCAGCTTCGCCCGCTGCCTCACACCCACCGCTGCTCCGACGAAGCGACCCCGTCCGCCCCCGCCGCTGCTCCACCGACGACGAACGGACACGCGAGACCCCCCCCCTCTTTCAGTTGCATGCGGAACGAAGAGGTGAACGTATTTTAAATACGTATTATTAAAAACGTATCTCACGCGTATACAAGTATTTCAATAATTATAACATATGGGTTTTATTGATGTAAAATTGATAGTTAATTAAATAAGCCCCGGAAAATTACCAGACTAGCTTCAGAAAATCAGAAATGACATTCTGGACCCAATGACGCTAGTTTCATCTCAATCAGACGCTTAGTTTTTCCAGAATAAATTTTAAGCCTAAAACTGGATTACTCTCTTTCTTTTAAAAATTTGTAACTTATTATTTTCACGTAAACTGATACGTGAGAAAAATATATGCTATAGTACTCTTCGAGACGGTCGTTTTGACTAATCACTTAAACATTTCCGACTAGTATTGCACCCAGAATAAATTACGGAAGATCTATGTTACTTAAGTAAATTGGGGTTTTAAGGTTATTTTTGAAAATTTTTAATTTACTAGTGACTCCTGAAAAATATTTCCTCCTGTAGTAAAATTATTTTTATCATATCTAGCATATAGAAAAATTTAGAACCCTTTTCGACAACATTTCAGTTAGTTATAAAAATCAAAACAATCAAATTATTTAAATAGAATATGGTGTGTGCTTTAACTAATTGTTTCTTGTGTTTGCAGGTACCAATCATCGTGCACCAGCTGCTCTAGCTCCAACCTCGTCTTGCCACGACGAGCTTGAAATTAGTAAGTCACGACTGTAGAAACTAAAGATCTAGAGGTGTACAAACCAAATAACACGGATCTAGATGTATATAACATGCGGAATCTTAAATCATTGACCTACTCGGATTTAGCGGAAGCGTACCTGAATCCATCGCTAATAGTCTGAAAGATCCTGACGATACCGTAGCGGACGATCTTCCAGAATAGCACGAATCAACCGTTGGAGAACCCCTTTAGTTTTCTCCCGGTTTCTCTCCTAGCGACGGGACGTAGAAAAGACGGCTCAAATTTGTTCGTGTATTCCGGGGACCATGACCGCTAATATTTATAGGCTAGCCTCCATAGCCCTAGGGTTTCCAACTCGGCCCATCAACGAGTTGAAGCCCAATAGTCTCTACACATAAAGGCCCCACAACCTGTTTAACTCATTTAGCCCATTCAATTAATTAAAACCAGATCACTAATATGTTGGGCTTAATATGACAGCGTAGCACTTATATAATTATTTACCGCATATTAGCCCAACGTTGGATTAAGATCCAACGTGTTGGATAATTTCCAACAATCTCCCACTTGGGCTATATGTTAAACTTTATAATTATATTTCATAGTGCATACAACCAAATAAGATCTTAACTTACTGTCATTTCTTTAATGAGTTAAGAACAATCCGGTACATCAATTATATTAACAAGGGATCAAAGAGATCTTCGCTGCAGCAATTGCAGCTCGACCCATCAGTGGTCACCGTGCTAATACAAAAGAATGACATGGATTATGAAGTGGATGTGTAGCATGGAAATTACATGTAATGTGATCTAACATGTCTATTTCCAACTGATCCTCCTTAACCTTAGTGAGATCATAAACAAACCAAAATCGGAGTGAAGCCGAACTGAAACCAAAAACTTTATTTCTGATCAGAAAATAACCTCAAGCTTAAGCTGGAGACTTAATTTTGTCTATCATATGAGCACCCAAAAGAACAAACTCCCACAAAACTGAATGTTCTTAATGAAATGATATCCATATGAGTAGCTAGCTCATAAAACCTTTTGGATGACATTTCCTTACTACAACGGATCCGTAATTACATGGTTTGTTCCGATGTGCTCATTAGACAATTATACACTCCTATTATTAACAAACTAGGAACTTGATCTCTGAATATCTAAACTTTGTCGAGTTCCTGTTGTTGCTGGAATATAAAACTGCAGACTTCATTTTCACTAAATAAACTGTGTGGTGTTTCAACACCATCCCTAATTTGCAGCATAGTGACAAAATATGCAGATATATTTCATGATTTGGATGTCACGTAATATGTTATGAAATCTAAAGCCATGTCAGAAGAGACTATATAAAAGGGACCACTTAGATCTCTTCTAGTAGATGGCGCCTAATATAGATTTTCATACATTCTTTGCATCCAATAAATGATCGAAGTCAGTATACTAAAATGATCTCATACCTTTTTGACTACTGATCCTTGAACATGTAACCATTTTGTTCTCCATAAATACCGTAAGACACATTTGGCTGCTGTCAAATGGTCAACTCCTGAACTTAACAATCTGCCCAATACACCTGTAATATATGCAATAACCAAATGCATATAAAACTGAGCATACTTTAGACTCCCTATTGGTGAGATATAGGAAATCTTCTGAAGATTATTCTCAGGGCAATTATTGAGACTAAACTTGTCTCCCACAGAACCTAGCATTCATTACCACATAGCTATTATACAAATTACATGCTCCCACAGAACTTAGATAACATCATTAAATATCATCTCAAAACCGAACGAGGTGATCACTTAATGAAAGTTAATATATCATCAACGATATTGAAATGCTCTGCTAATGCCATTTAAAACCTCACAGAGTCTTTCATGAAAACTGAATAGAAAGTCTCTTTACAATTAATGCATTATTTTCCGTATAAAGTCTTTGAGTGATACACTTTAAATCTTTTCTTAATACCCTTTTGAATTCCTTTTGATCATAAAAAACTATTTACAATCAATAGGTTTCAAACCTTATGGCGATGAGAAAAGATTTTAAGTATCATTCAATGACTTTCTTAATTAATGCATTAATCCATTTAGAGATGTAAAACCTTTTATGACTTGATGTAAGTCAAACTTCCATCATCCTAATGTCAACAGTAAACTTGTCATCTCTTTAATGGATTTTTCCTGAATGGCAATTAGTTACTTGAGGTGCTAGAGTTTGTCCTTATGAACAATTTCCCGAATGGGAGGAATTGCAACATTATCTTGAATTTATTGTGTCTTGAACAATGTCATGAATACCATCCTGAGCAATGCCAACCACACCTGTAGGGATATAATCCTCTTCAAGAATAATGTTACTAACTAAATTTCCCCCCTCAAACTCAGCATCCTCAAATAGGTGTGCATTTCCTAATTCGTTAATTAACTTAATAGTGGGATTATATAAAATCATACAAAATAATATCAACTTTAAAACTATTCAACAAAATTAGAAAATCATTAGCATTATGTCCTATTACTTTATTAGGCTTATAAAGCCTTACCTTAGTTGGACATCTCCAAACATGCAAGTGATTCATTTGTTGAAACTTTATTAAGGATGTAAGCTGCAAACAAAATATAACTGAATTCTAAACTGTCAATTCTTTCATTACAACACATGTTCATTAATGCAGGAATTCTGTAAATGAAGCAATATTTCCAAATAAATGAAGATTATAATGATCTTTCAAGCAACTAGAATAAACTAATTTTGAATCAAGAGACAACCAAATTTTCCATTCATGATTGAACACTTATAACCAAATTTGTTCAAAATTAGAAATGGAAATCCAACTTCCGTTAAAAACGGTACGTAATAGTCTCATGAAATTCAAATACAATCTAGCCTTTAAAAGAAATAATCTAAATTTAATTTGCTTCTACTGGAACCATCTTGCCATTGCCCATATCGATGTATCTTTCACCATCATTTGGCTCTTGGCATCTTAGGCAATCCTGCATAGACACAATGATGTGAATGGTTACACCAAAATCTTTCCATCACGTGTCTATAAGTACCCAAGGTTGCATGAAAAGAAATTATGCTAGAATTAAACCAAATTTTGCAGCATACCTTTCTTATCTTTTAGTGGTAAAGATCATATGAGCACTTTCTGTCTTCCTTGCTCAAGCCTGTTCTCTTCCTGGACACAGTGCGAGATGAGCTCATCCAGAGACCAAGTCTCATCCTTCATATTGTAGCTCATCTTAAACTGGTTGAACTGTGATGGAAGAGATATCAAAACAAAATGCACTAGCAGAGCCTCAGAGAGGTCTGGCTGAAGTGATTTCAACCTTGAAGCAACATTAGACATCTTCAATATGTGCTCCCTAATGTTTCCCGTACCCTTATACCTCATTGAATTTAGAATTGTCAAGAGTGTACCAATTTCACCCCTTTCACTCTTGACAAATCTGTTTTCAATGTCAGAAAGGAATCCTTTAGTTGTGGTAATTTTATCTGAAATAGTGCCCCAGAGATATTCTGGAATGGCAGAAGAAATTTTCAGGAATAATAGCCGAACAGAGAACAAGAAAACAATTTATAACATGTTCATATGAGTATTAAATACAACAACAAATTCAAATTAATGCTATTTTCCCATCTCAAGACATCCCCCACTAGTCCAATATTTATCTTTGGATAATCTATTGACTAGTCACTGACATCTTGTTGTAGCAATCAGACAATGACAATAATAACATGCCAAAAATAAAACTTCCTTCGGGCCGAATTAAATTTGCATGCATTGAACTCACTAATCATCACCTTGTCTATTGCCACAGGTGCGCATGAAATGGTATAGAACGGTAATCTTCCTTTGGGCCGATTTAGCATTCTTACGCAAATCACGGGCACATTTGATTCTTTTTATATTCATGAAATAAAATAATGCAAATCAACAGAGCCCACTTTGGCGAGGTGATGATTGCACGAAATCATTTCAAAAATATATACCTTTGCAAAATTTGAATCTAAGTCGTAATTTAATACATGAATATACTTTAAGTGGAGATATTCAAGTCCACTTTTCTTCAAAATCAAATTTAAGGCAACCAAAAAATTTTCATACAAAAATATGTATTCAACTTGTTATATTTCGAGATTAGAACTGATCTTCACAAGAAAACCCACTTTGGTGAGTTGATGATCCAATCAATTCATATTCGAAATATATAATTAATTGTGCCAAAAATTGAAATTGAAACTAAACCGAATTTAACAAAAAATGATTACACCAAGTGGAAATATATATAAGAACCTTTTATTCCACCCTTCTAATCATTTATATTGAGTTAAATAAAATCCATAATTTCAACACAAATTTTCTTCTTATAAATGGGGTATTTAGGTGTACTAATGTGTATATGAACATACAAAGAAAGATATATATATTAATATACACCCTATCCCATTATATATAACTTTAAAATGTGTCAAATTTCCTTAAGGCCATTTGCTTGATGGTTAGTGCACAAAAATTCTTTAAGGCCTTTTAAACTTATTCTTACGGAGAAATATATGTTAAAACTTTTTATTTGCTCCCGAAGAAAACACTTGAATTTTGTGTTTTAATTTAAATCTAAATTCAGGCTAACTGAATTTTCATACCAACGTATGAAGTCAACTTGTTATATACCGAAGTATATATATATGGTTTTAAGCCTTAAACTTAGAATTTAAATTTATTTTGCACAATTAACACAAAATTTTATCTTTGAGGAGAAATATACATTTAAGCGTCTTATTTCCTCCTTCATCCCAAATTAAATTCAATATCGGGCAACCTATCATACAAAAGTATGTATTTAACCGTTTATGTTACGAAATAATAATAATTTAACAGTAAAGCCCACTTTGGTAGGATCCCGTAATAATTAAAATTATTTTGAAACATATAATTTAATGCGCCCAAAAATTGAATTTAAATGAAACTGAACTTAAATGTAAATATACAGGAAAGCCTTTTATTTACTCTTTCGATCCGTTTAAAATTCATCCAGACAACTGATCATACTGAGTATGTATTCTAATCCGTTTACATTCCGAAATAATAACAATTTTAATAGTAGAACCCACTTTGGTGGAATTTTACAAAAATTTGGAATTATTTCAAAAAAAATGTATATATGACTGAATTTTGCCTAAAGAATTAAAATTGGAATGAACTTAAATTTAACACACAAAATTGGGCCTACATGAAATATATATACACAACCATTTATTTCATCCCTTTTAATGAATTTAAATTCAAGATTTTTTAGGCACCAAATTTACATACAAAGTATGTCCGTAACTTTTTATATATCGAAATAAGAGTAATCGCCACGATAAAGCCCACTTTGGTGGAGATTTGATGTAATTACAATCATTTTGAAATATATATATAATGTAGCATGCCGAAAAATTAAATTTAAAATTAAAGCTGAATTTTAACACAAAAATTTCACTTAAGGGAAATATACAAGGTCCTTTTTATTCCCTCCTGTAACTTGTGTTAAAATATCCCAAAGTAGGTCCAAATTTGTGTCCAAATGACCCAAAAAATTGGGTCCAAAATTGACCATAAGGGTGCCCAAAACTGTTTTGCAATAAGCCTAAAAGAAGGCTAAAAACTGGTTTGCAATAATAGGCCCAAAGACACAACCAAAAAACCCAAACAGGCCCAAATTTAACAGTCCAGCCCTCACCATTTTAAACTGATTTTTTTTAAAAAAAACTGTTGTGGGCCGGCCCAGAGGCTGGCCCAAGGGGCTGAAACTGCGGGGGTTAGGGTTTTCTGATGGGGGCAGCGGCGGCGGCCGCCGCCCCCTGCTGTCGTGCATCGGGCGCCGGCCAATGCTCTGATACCACTTGTAGAAACTAAAGATCTAGAGGTGTACAAACCAAATAACACGGATCTAGATGTATATAACATGCGGAATCTTAAATCATTGACCTACTCGGATTTAGCGGAAGCGTACCTGAATCCATCGCTAATAGTCTGAAAGATCCTGACGATACCGTAGCGGACGATCTTCCAGAATAGCACGAATCAACCGTTGGAGAACCCTTTTAGTTTTCTCCCGGTTTCTCTCCTAGCGACGGGACGTAGAAAAGACGGCTCAAATTTGTTCGTGTATTCCGGGGACCATGACCGCTAATATTTATAGGCTAGCCTCCATAGCCCTAGGGTTTCCAACTCGGCCCATCAACGAGTTGAAGCCCAATAGTCTCTACACATAAAGGCCCCACAACCTGTTTAACTCATTTAGCCCATTCAATTAATTAAAACCAGATCACTAATATGTTGGGCTTAATATGACAGCGTAGCACTTATATAATTATTTACCGCATATTAGCCCAACGTTGGATTAAGATCCAACTTGTTGGATAAGTTCCAACAACGACGAATTCTAAAATTAGAAAATTAGATAAGTGTACCCGTATGAACTTAGAACACCACTATAGCCTTCGAACGACTACTTGACTTGATCCGAACTAGAAACCTAATCTAATAGGGAAGTAATCAACTACAGATTACTTGGCCAACTTTCAAATTTGGTGGTTGTAGCACACAACCATCAACTTGGGCAAATTGTGTGCTAAATCACACTATTACATGCTCGAAGCATGGAATCGACATCATGAACGTTGGACTTTTTTATTCTCACTTCGCTTGGCCAGCCTGCTTTGAAAAGAATTTCTACTCTCTGGTTTTCAATAAGAAAGTCAATCAGTAGACTTGGGTTGACTAGCATCGTGTGATACTACGTATGGAATATCATACGGAATATTTTGTGGAACATCCCGTATGAGACATGTACAAAAAACACTTGACACATCACCGGGGTTTTTGCGGTAACTCATAGTTTGAGAGAGTGCGGAAGTGACTGGAGTTCAATCTTCCCGTTCTGCTGCCTGTGTTTCGGCATCTCGTCTCGCTGCCTTAGTTTCGGTAAAATACATGTACCGTGCCTGTGTTTCGGCATTCTTCTGGGTCACGCCCAGACAAGAGATGAACTCGATGGTCACATATTGTACTCTCCGACTTGAGTCACGGAGTGTAGCTACTTTTGCACAGTCACTTTTACTTTACGCATTACAGTCACCTTTACTTTACGTTGTACATACACTTTACCTACTACACATGTGCAGTCACAGTACTTTACCTGTCATACTTTTAACTACAGCAGTAGTATGTTTCACTAGCCTAGCCTGTTTTACACTTGCACTACCACAATACAATGAGTCTCTCCTTTCAATTCAGTTTGCCTTACTTTTTAGTTATGTACAGTTGTTGCTCAGTAATTTACTTTTCACTTTGGTCTACTTGTACGTAGTTACTTTTGTCATACTTGTGCACTGCTTCTTTTCTATATTTAGAATTGTTGTGACTTACCTACGGTTCCATCTCCGTGGCACTGCAGACGACGTACATATGGAGGTAGATGCTCTTGAGTTAATAGCGCCAGAGTTCGACCCAGAGACCGCAGCTTTTAGATTTATTTTTATATACTTTCTTCTTTCATGTATATTTTTCGGAGGATATTGTACAATATCAAATGTAATAATTGGACACTATTTGTGTATTTTTGTACATCTCTGCATCGTGGCTATTTTGGTGTCACTGGTAACCAGCAGGACCTGCGCAAATATCAAATAAGTAACGGGCCCCTGAAAGCGGGTCGTTACACCGCTAAATATTTTTACGCTAATTTTTTGTTCTTTTAGATTTTAATAATTTTTTGCAGAACAAATATTTCGTTGGGGAAAATCTTAATTGAACTGTACCCGCAGGCATGAGTTTTTGTTACGCTAATTTGTTGTTTCGAGTCGAAGGCGTCCGCGCCGAATTTGTTGTTCCGCGCCTAGGCGCCGGTGCTGAATTTGTTGTTCCGCGTCGAATTTGTTGTTTCATATCGAAGCCGCATATGCTGAATTTGTTGTTCCGCCGAAGGTGCCCGTGCCGCTAAATATTTTTACGCTAATTTATTGTTATTTTAAATTTTAATAATTTTTTAGGGAACAAAGATTTTGCAGGAGAAAATCTTAAATGAACGCTGCCTACGGGCACGAGGTTTTTTACGCCAAGTTATTGTTCGGCGTCGAATTTATTGTTCCGTGTCGAAGGCACCCGCGCTGAATTTGTTGTTCCGTGTCGAAGCGCCCGCGCCGAATTTGTTGGTCCACACCGAAGGCGCCCGCGCCGCTAAATATTTTTACGCTAATTTGTTTTACTTTTAAATTTTAATAATTTTTTGGGGAATAAAGATTTCGCGGGGGAAAATCTTAAATGAACTGTGCCTGTGTGAATATTTTTACGCTAATTTGTTTTTCGCGGAAAAATCTTAAATCTTAATTTTTTTTGGGGGAATAAAAGAGGGATGTTATCAAGAGAAATTGGATAAGAGATTTTGGACTGGGAAATTGGATATGAGATGCGATTTTGAGAGATTTTGAGGGATAAAAGCATATGTGGAGTATTTTGCACTTACAATCCCGGTTTTTTTTACATTTTTGCCCCTGAAACCTCCCCACACACACCCATTATTTTCCTTCGTCCCTCTTTTCCGACCGTTTTTTCAGTCCACGTGCACGTGTGCAAGGGTTATTTGCTGGCGTTGTGACATTTGTCCCAGGCACAACCTGACTGGGACAAACGTCACATCGCCAATCCCAGCCAGCCGCCCAGTCAGCTTTGGGGTTTTGGGCTTTCTTTTTAGCTTTGGGGTTTTGGGCTTTGGGCTTTGTTTTTGGGCCTTTTTACCCCTGATGCTACCGACATACACACACTCTTCTCTATCTTTTTAGTTTGCACGTGTGCACCGCATCTTTTCGTACGGGTTTTTTCCCGAGCCGTGCACTTTTGTGCACGGGTTATTACTAGTCTTACGTACAGGACAATTAGGGCCTGTTCTTTAAAAAGGATTCCTAAAAAAAACACTATTCACTCTGACATCCTGTCCTCTTTCCTCTAATTTGGGTTGCTTGTTCTTTTGCCTTCAAAATTGTTGAACGGAGAAAGCTGACGTGGCCAGCTTTTTTTGGTTCCCAAACAATCCCCGCAATATGCGGGGATTACACTGGAATCTCATTTTTTTGGGGCCCACCACCCTCTCTCTCCCCGATTTTATTGGCCAGATTTTGGTTTTTTTATAAATTTTTTAAATAAACATCCGAATGTGCATATTTTTATAATATATAACTAATTATTTTATCAAAAGTGGACCCCACATCTCACTTTCAATTTCAACTTTCAAACTCAAAAGAATACACATACCCAAAAAAGTTGCTGCGTGACCCACAACCAACTTTCCAACACAAATTTTTTTCTCATCAGCTCAACTTTCCCAATTATACTTTTAAGCAAAACAAGAGGCCCTTACTGCCAAAGTAGGTAGCATGCCTCATCATCCGCTCCTCTAATCCCATTAACAAGTCCAAATCATGATTAGTTCGCAAAACACTGACCTATCCGCAACGTACCCCCCGGGGCCCACCTCATTGCCGGCTTCCTAGAATAAATTCCAGGCGGACACATCATCACTTTGCAAGCACACGGGCACTGGGAATCCAAGAAAACGACCTCCACGTTTAAAACCCCACCAACAAATTTCGACGAATAAGCCGAAGCCTTCCGGTCTCTTCTCATCTCATTCGAAAAAGAAATACAGCGAATATTTAAAACCCTGGAAACCAACAAAAGCGACATCCTCGCCATGCTCTACTTCAAATACTATTCCCCAATTTTTCAGTCATCACCTTCCATCTCAAGCGTTAGATCGATCCAACTATGGCTTCTCTCTCTCCAGCTCCCCGCTCGCTCCGCCCCGCAACGAGGAACTGCTCCTATTTGGCCCCGAGATTGCCGGTTCGTTCGGTGAGTTTTGGGAGGTTGAAGGTGGCGCTGGAGAGCGAGAGATTGGTGAAGCGAGGGGTTAGTGTTCGAGCATCGGCGGAAGTTTTGGC